>PVJC01025883.1:0-24421 GCA_004026665.1 Murina feae | reverse complement strand
GGGAGGTTGATTCCTGTACGTGCCCTGACTAGGACTGAACCCACAACCTTGGTGTATAGGAACGACGTGCTGACCAAGTGAGATACCTGGCCAGGGCCCCAAAATACGTAATATTTTAAATTAACTTTCTAGTATTTAACAAAATACTATAACCCTAACCAGTTTGACTCAGTGGATAGAGCGTCAGTCTGCGGACTGAAAAGTCCCAGGTTCAATCCCACTCAAGGGCATGCACCTTGGTTACGGGCACATCCCCAGTAGGGGATGTTTTCTCTCACTGATGTTTCTAACTCTCTATCCCTTTCCCTTCCTCTCTGTAAAAAAATCAATAAAATATATATTTTTTAAAAAAAATACTACAGCAAAATGCACACACCCAGTTTTCTCCTTTGTAAAGCGTAACACCTTTAAATTTAGCTTCCTGTAAGTCCTGGTCAATCTCTCTACCCCTGACCTCCCCTACCACCCACCAAAAGCACTATTGTACAGATTGATCATATTCCTGGTGCAAACTGACATTTAATCAAAAGAGAGACAGCATGACTACTATGTACTTGCTGGGCAATCTTCAGTCCTTAAAATCTGCAAGTGTAACAGAGCTGATCAAAAGAACTTTGGAACCCAGGACAACCAAGTGAATGAAATGGCCACATTAACAAAGTAGAGACAGAAAGCTCTACAAGTTTAACTGTTTCCCAAATGTTAACAATGGTTAGGGAATAAGGCAATGCCACTGTCCCTATGTTATGGGGAACAATGATCTTTTTTGCAACAAAATGACTGTCTGGATACTGTAGTAAGACAAGACAGCCACAGTGTGTGCTGAAGAAGCTACTGAGCGCAAAGGAGTGAAGTTCACAGAGAAAGAGTGACTCAACTGTCTAAAATGAGGACTACTTTTGTGTTTGGTGATTTTCCCCCCTTTACTTATGCAAATGGATATTTTTATAATCAGTGTCAATCAAACTGGAGGGTGGGGAGACAAAATTTTAGTATGACAAACACAAGCCAAATTATTTATTAGATTCAACAACCTTAAAATCACACTGTCATACTGCCTTTAGTTTCTAAAAAGCTCTCTCTCAATTTCTGTATTACACTCACTGGCAGCAGGCTGAGCTGTGCCTGGAGCAGCAATGCTTAAGAGGAAGCATGAGACCAGGAAACACAGCTCCATTCCAATAGTCACAGCACGGCACGGTGGACTGACCCCAGCATAACTACCTCTTCTCCCAACAAAGCTCTCCCTCTTCATTATCTACCCCTCCCGGTTAAAAGAACACCTGGTCATTTCACTCTACTAAAAACTTGTTTAATTAGTAATTTTGTAATCTATACACCTTTGTTTAAATGGACACAGCTCACCCTCTAAGCACTGTAGGGTTTTACAGAAACGCAGGTGCATGTGAGCAGGATGTTCCAGGCTTTTTCAAAAGTTACCAACAACAAATGCTACACTTTATGAGAAGTCAGTACAGCCATAATGAAAAACAAACACCAAACATAGATGAGGAACAGATGACAGCGGGGGACTCCAAGAGCTACTTTATAATCTCAGGACCTCAAAGATAGACTGTTCCTACCAGTGTCTAAGTAAAAGGACTTTTTGCCTGATGACTTTCTCAGTGAGACTATGAAAAATAAGGCTATAACAGATGAAAAAATGGCAGTAAAATAAATTACCTGTCAGAGGAATACGCCACGCTCCCAAGTGATTAAGTATTTGTGAGAACCAGAAGAAAGCAGGAACAAAAGAACAAGATGAACCAGTATCTTTTTTAGAGGCCAGAAGTCTCTGTGCTTTGCAACAAAAAGGGCAGATCTGCGGTTTGGCTCTTTCTCCTAAAGTCCCTGGAGTATTACAAAGGTGTTGACTTTGCTTTGCTGGTCCCACATAACAAAAGAGCTTGAATGACACAATTTACAGGCCAAATCCATGGAACAGCCACTGCTGGCTACAGGTATGTTTGAGGAATAGATGATTCATTCCAGAAGATCTGATACAAGGAAATTATTGTATGTTATCTCAAATCAGTAAAAAAAAGAAAGAAAAAAGGGGAGAGACAGGGGTAGGCAGGTGCATTATGTGCTAAAGAAGCAGAACAGCCACCTCTGGAGACGATGGCACCTCTGGAGACCTTGGTGGCAGAACTGAGGGGAGGCAGGCCATCACGCAACGCAGGCTAAAGAGCACCTGATCATCCCCAGAATTAAGCAAACAACACCATATATCCAACCACTGCAACATTTACTTCATCCACCCCTTCCACCAGCGGACTGGCAGCTTAACCATAAACAACACCTTCCATTCCTTTACTAGAGCCAAAACGCTCTGATATGGAAATACTGTTCGAACTAAGGAGGTTCAAAGTCTTCAGGAGGAAGAGAGTATGGGGTTCTGGGTTGAAGGAAAAACAGCATGCGGGGTCTGCAAAGCCATTTGGCCTTGAGTTTAACCAGGATAGCCCTTAATGCCCACTGGTAATAATACACAGAATGTCAGAACATCGACAATACAGAGGTTGTTTGTCCTTCGCAAATGTCAGAAGAATCAACTAGAGCACAATTCACTTCCACGCTTGATTTTTATTGATCAAGGAAGGTGTTTCCCCTACAGAAACCTCCTTCATTCTAGGAACTCTAGGTGTAGTCTTGGGTCAAAGAACCAACTAAACTCTCAGCAAGCCAAATAATACAGGTCATACAGATCAAATAAACATGAACCAACCAAGGAAGCAATGAATATCCTATATAATAAAAGAGTAATATGCAAATTGGCCCTAACAGCAGAACGATTGGGAATGACTGGTCACTATGACACACACTGGCCACCAGGGGGCAGATGCTCAATGCAGGAGCTGCCCGCTGGTGGTCAGTGTGCTCCCACAAGGGGAGCTCTGCTCAGCCACAAGCCAGGCTGACGGCTGACAGCTGACAGCACAGTGGTAGTGGTGGGAGCCTCTCCTGTCTCCTCAGCAGCACTAAGGATGTCTGACTGCAACTTAGGCCTGATCCCTGCTGGCAAGTGGACATCCCCTGAGGGCTCCAGGCTGCCAGAGGGATGTCTGACTGCCAGTTTAGGCCTAATCCCCTGGGGAGTGGACTTAAGGCAGCATGTGGATATTCCCTGAGGGGGTCCCAGACTGTGAGAGGGCACAGGCTGGGCTGAGGGACCCGCCCCCCCCGCCAGTGTACAAATTTTTGTGCACCGGGCCTCTAGTATATATATATATATAAAAAGCCAGCAACCGGAACACCATAATGACAGAAAGGACTGGTCACTATGATAGCCAACCTCTCACAGCCCCTCCTCTCAACCTAGACGGGGCCCATGGCCAACCTCCCACAGCCTCTCCCACTGCATGGAGGACAGGGTAGCCAGCCAGCCAACCTCCTGCAGCCCCTCGCCCCTTTAGGCCCAGCCCCTGATTGCCCCTTAGCCCAATAGGGGGTGGGGCCAGCTGGCCAACCAATTGTGCCCTCCCCCTGCCCATCCCATCCCCGATGGACCCCTCCCTCACACCATCTCTGCCCCCCCAATCAGCCCCTCCACCCCAATTTGGGGTGGGGCCCGCTAGCCAATCATCCACAGCGTCTTCCCCCAGCTGGCCCATCCCTGATCAGCCCCAATTAATTTCATATAGGATAAAAACCTGATAATGGTCTAATACCCATTCATGATAACAACTTTTGGTCAAATATAATTAGGAAAATATTTTCTTAAACTGAAAAGAATATCTATAAAAATAAAAATATCAAATTTTATATTAGTGAAATAAAAAAAAACAGAGGTAGCAGTTTTGTATATGTCTAAAATCCAAAGGAGATTTCAGATAAGCTATCCCATCCCATAATAAAGAGGTAGTATGCAAATTGACCATCATATCCTTGCACAAGATGGACACCCCCATGTGGTCAAAGATGGCCACCACAAGATGGCCAACAAGGGAGGGCAGTTAGAGGTGACCAGGCCTGCAGGGGAGGGTAGTTGGGGGCGACCGGGTTGACAGGGGAGGGCAGTTGGGGGCAATCAGGCCAGCAGGGGAGCAGTTAGGCGTTATCAGGATGACAGGGGAGTGGTTTGGGGGTGATCAGACTGTCAGCAGAAGCAATTAGGGGCAATTAGGGGCAATCAGGCAGGCGAATGGTTGGGAGCCAGCTTTCCCAGATTGTGAGGGGGATGTCCCAGACTGGAGAGGGTACAGGCTGGGCTTAGGGACAACCCCCCAAGTGCAGGAATTTCGTGCACCAGGCCTCTAGTCATAATAATAAAAGGCTATTATGTAAATAGTCATCATGCAGTGACGTGTAACAACTGATCAGCAGGGACCTGAGGCTGTGTGTTGCCTGGCAGGGGCGGTGGACTTCAGTCTGCACCCCCTGCCCAGCAGGGCTTGACAGGGGACCAGAAGCTGTGCCAGGAGACCTGAGAGTGCACCCCCTGCCCAGTGGGGCTTGACAGGAGACCTGAGGCTGAGCCCCAACCTGGCGCCAGGCTTGGGGACCTGTTACTTTTTTTGGGTGGTGGTGGGGGGGGAAGGGGGGGTGCTGTTACTTTTTATGGAGGTCACTTCTGCTTCCCTATTCAAAATTCCCCTTCTTAGAGGCAAAACCACTCTAAACTAATATGCTCTCCCCACCATGACCTGCTACTTAACCCCAATTCCATTCCTCTGACATTCTGTATGCTCAGCAGAGAAGGCTCTACTGCAGTCTCCTCTTTATGACCTATGAATTCATGCACGGATAGGGTCTGGCCAACCGGCCCTGCCCCCAATTGGGGTGTTGGGGGCCCACTGGGGGCCGGACCAAGCTAGTTGGCTTCCCCAGTGTGTGTCATAGCCACCAGTCATTCCAGTCATTCTGCAGTTTAGGTCCCTGGGCTTTTATAGATATAGATATCTGACTCCACAAGCACTGAGGAGCAGCAGAGCACCACACCACTATACCACTTACAAACCACACCATTCATCCTTCTTTCTTGAGGAATTACATGATTAAACACGTGAACAATTCTGAGCAGAGGGGCAGACTAAATGACAATCCAGGTGCCAGGGAGACCTGGGTGGATGTGAAACAGAACCAACAGCAACAGAAGAGGGAAGGACATGGTGTTCTGCCCAGTCACTGGCCATCCCAGTGTAAGTCTACCCAAAAGTTCTGGCAGTCAGTTTCATGAGGAATCAGATTCATCTACTAAGCATCTTCCCCTGTCATCACAATTTCTACCATCACCACAGTTATTACTCACTAAGAATTTACTGAGCCACTTGCCCATTATAAGCTTCATCTAACAAGAGCCAAATAAGATCTGGTTCTGGCTGTTAACCATAAAGCACAAGTGCCATCTCACCACGAGACATGCAGCCGTGGTCATGGAAAGATGACCATGCCACACACCACCATGCACACAGGACCACCACATATCAGAGATCGTGTGCACCTCTAGATCCAGCTGCATGGCGGGAGTAGGGGGTAGGAGATCAGTCTTCTTCCTCTTTCTCTGACACTTGCTAAGATACACACGAGAAGGCATTCTTTTCTCCTGAGATGTCTCTCATTTAAATTTAGCACAGTCAACAGTCAAAAATTATTTTGCTTGACCATTTACAATCTTGTCCAAAAATGGCTTCAAATATTTTATATTTAGGTTTTTTTTTTAAAATGCAAAGCACCTTTATGGGAACAAAGAAACACAAAAATAAACACTTATTATTTTGAAAGTTACAAGTAAGCTGCAAAGCAATGCTCTGTAAAAAAAACTCCACTGATGAAATGACAAAGTCTGATGCCAAATAATTTTTGTCTTGTAATAAAACCCTCTGTGTGTCCCCTCCTTCTCTCCTCAAATCATGCATTCAGATGCTTCCCAGGCAGTCTGCCATCAGAAGACTCACAAGAGAGAGGCACTGTTCCTCCAGATTTCCTCTGAGGTTATCTACAGGATAGAGTTAACCAGCTTACTGCTATCTCTGCACTCAATCTCTAGAACAGCTCTAACTATGACACAAAAGCAATTTCTAGGTTAATTAAATTCCATCTCTGTCCAGGATTTCTGATAGTTTACAGACCTGAGAAAGACACAGTGTATGGAGAAAGCAGAAGCAAGAGGGAGTAGGCGATTAAAAGAAATGCCCAGCTGGTCTCTTGGTGAGGGACATGTAAGCCAAAACACCATCTTATTAACCCGATTTTCCAATATTAAAAACATAAGCTGGTAAATCCAATTATTCAGATCATAACTCAATTCTAAACCAAGAGCAAGGAATGGATGGGATGGGAGCGTCTGTTCATTCAAAAAATCAGACATGTTGTGTCTGGCAGATGCAAAATGACCAGCATGGCTGCGCTCTTTGTACCGGTGTGGGCCAGACCCTGAAGCTATGCCAACTTGCTGAAAGGCCTATTCAAAAAAAAAATTTCCTGTGTTTCCATCCCCAAAATAATTACCCCCTCTATTCTACCCCCAGACACACACACATACTACAAACTTGGCAGCTATTAAAAGAAACAAGAGTGTGCCCGTGTGTGTGCATGCACAAACACACTGGAGATTGTGGGGGGTCGGGCAGGAGACATCTCCTACCCAGGGCAAGCTGCCCATCAAATTCAAATCCAAGTGCAGTTGCAGAAAAACCACACAGATCAGTTGTAAACATCCGGTATAGTAAAGAGAAAATAAACACATCCTCAAGTGAATCCAGAAGCTAAGCACAGACTACCTCCTACCAATTCTCCAGGCAAGAAGCAATGGCAATGAACTGTACCCCTGTATGCTCACCCCCCCCCCCACCCTGCTCCATAGCTGCAACAGGTTGAGAGGATGTTGCACAATGGAGATCAGAGCACAGGGAAGCCAGCAGGCTCCAGGAGAGCTTGCTCCACGGAGTGCCTGCTTTCATGGTATTTCTGGAGTTCTCATATTGGTTCAGAGGCCTCATTTCTTGCTATATATGTAAACAGGTGAAATAGTTTATTTACGCTAAAAACCACAGAATGTTAGATAATGTACAGCACTTGTCGTAATTAAATTAGATGGGCTATTTTATAGTGGGAAGCTTGCTATTAACTGGATTTACCTAAAACTTTTTTTGGTTCAATCCCCTCAAGATGAATCCTAGGAAGTTCTGTTTAGTCAAAGGGGTAATAAGGAAAAGAACAATGCATACAAACCTGGGCTTTAGTGCAGCACACCTGCAATCCAGAGCAAGCTGGGCATCTATTTCCTAATTTTTTTAAAAAAGGAGGGTGACTATGAAAAGGAGAAAACTACGGCTCCCTCTATGTCCAATCTCCTCTGACTTCACCTATAAAACCTGAGTATAGTAATTCCTGTAATAATTCCTCTGGATATCAATTTCATAATTCAAGGTGAGACATATTGATCTTTTGCCTGTGCCCAGTGGGAAATCAGAATCTTAAATCTCTAAAATGCCTGTGTTGCAAAGCTACAGATTCCCAGCGCCAACTTCCTAACTACACCTTGTCAGGCAAAACAATAAAAGCTTTAATTTTCAGATTATGTATACTTACTGTCTGGTACTTTAAAAAATGGGGGTGGGGAAATTTTCAAATGTTCAAAAATTTTTAAAAATATGGCACAATTCCAAAAGTTGTTCCATAATTCCCTTAAACTATTAAGTAATAACAATATACTCTATACTTGGCTTCCTTAAGACTTAATAGTTCCAATTAGGAATAATATACTCATCTTGCAAAACATTAACATCCTTCAGAATCCTGAGACATCCTTAGGAACTCTAACCTAACTTCTTACAAATGTATCCATCAACTCTACCAATGAAAAAGTCCGCTCAAGGAGAAGGCAAGCACAGCAAACCTATACCTTAGAAGATGTTCCAATTGCTCACAAACACTGTACTACCTCTGAACTTAGGCACTGGGAATCAGACATCAATTGGTGAACCTTTATTTTTCCTCCATTCAGGAGAAAGGATTAAGGGCGAGGAAGGAGAAGAGAACATCAAAAGTCAGTGACAGTACTAAATATCTATAAGCTATGTGCAGTATCTTCCCAAGCAAAACATTATTGGGCACAAATCTCAGGTGGACAGGGAGATACCACACAGATGGTATAAAAAGTAATATGCAGCAGATCTTTTAATACAATTAAAAGTATGCAATTATGTTTTTTTAAATCTTATGCAGCATCTTATGATGTCAAAAAAACATGGCTTCCTGGAAATCACCACTGTCGCGATCAAGGAAATACTTGACATTGACTTCTTTTGTGTTCCAGAAAGAAACCATGTCACATTTGAGAGGGATCATTGTTAATCAACAATTAAAGCAGCAACAAAGCCCTTTTGTTCTGTCAGTCACAAGTGTTGCATGTGTGAAAGTTTACCACCTATGGGAAGCTGCCTGTTCTGGCACCCTCAGGGAGCATAACCCTCTTCTTTCCAGGGCTCCAATTTCAAATCCAGGATCTGAGAGCCCCAAATGCCATTCTCCACAAAGACTGTCAGTTTCAGATCTATATTAAGCAAAAACTGTATCTTAGAGAGGAAGAGAGTTTTAAAAAGGGTAACAAGAGTCAGAAGAATAGCACATGAAAGTTAAGGATCTGGCCAAAGAAATCCCTAATACATTATTATGATTACAATGTGTGAACAAATTATCTAAAGCACATTCAGTTTTAAAAGCCGCAACGAGCCAGTTAAAACGGTAATCTGCCTTTCCACTCTCTCTTGAAGTTGGATTGCCAATTTTGTTTTTAAAATGTTATTTCAACAGAAACCCCCCCAGTTTTTCAATTAGGTTACTCAATACCAATTGTGAACGACCAGAAATCTCCACAAATCCTGGCTAAGATGATGGTTGGATAAGGAGAATGAATGACTTTGTGAGGCAAGAATCATGTTTTAGTTCCTTCTTAAGGGAAAATCATACACACACACACACACACCCCAGTAGAATCCAAAGGGTATAGCTGAAAAGTTGATCCTGTAGACTTCACACCATATTCTCAATGGAGCTGCATGGTGGGCCAGATTCTAAGCTCCATCAGCGCGTGAGAGAACGACACACAAAGGCCGTGCTCAAAATGCAGACTGGTCCTGACAGACAGCTAGTCCTGGAATAATCTGGAGAAGGCTTTGGCTTCTCCTATCCACTGCCTCCCAGACAGCAGATCTGCTAACAGAGGTCTGCTTTATTAAAGAGTGACAAATAGAAAAGATGCTGAACAACTCCCGGCCTACTGGATATCCCATGCAGTAACCAACAAGCACCAATAGGTGGCAATAAAGAGTCTTTAGACTCCAACTCTGGGACCACCAACCACTAAGAGAAAAAGCACTTCTGACACAGGGATTTATGCCAAACCCCAACATTAACCAATTTTTAGGACCTGTGCTGAAATCTGAGGAGAGCTCAGAAAACAGCCACTGTTGATGGAAAGTAGTATAGAAACAATATTAGCAATATCCTTTCATCCCACCAGCCCAATCTCAATTCAAGTTCCTTGCCTGTATGGAAAACACAAAGAAAGTCACAATCCAGCATTTTATACACTAAAAAATATACCTGGGGCAAAAACCCACAACATGGTTTTCTGAAATAGTGACTTTTACCACCAAAAAAGATTTTAAAAAGACAAAACTAAAGTAACGCATGAGGGTTCACATACAGTTTCCTTCATTTGGGGCTGACAGAAAGATATTACCATATTTCTTCTGTGTATAAGATGCTATTTTTTTTCCTAAAATCATTAGACTGAAAATCCAGGGGCGTTTTATACATGCAAGTCAGTGAAGGAGGGAGCTGCGCCAGTGCATAGCTGCCCATACCTTTTAAAACAGGCTTTCTCCAATCACAAGCCTTATTGTTACTAACATCAGCTGATGCTGTAATTGGAGGTGGAGGTGGAGAGTGCACAGATGCAACAGCCACCTAGAGGGTTCTGAGCCCATAAACATGTCAAAAAATAAAAGCTGGTTTGGATCAGTAGATAGAGCATCAGCCTGTGGACTGAAGGGTCTCACGTTCTATTCTGGTCAAGGGTACATATGCCCGGGTTGTGGGCTCGATCCCCAGTTGGGGCATGTAGGAGGCAGCTGATCAATGACTCTTTCTCATCATTGATGTTTCGATGTCTCTGTCTCTCTCTCTCTCTCTCCCCTCCTTCCTCTCTGGAAAGCTATATATAAGAGATAAATATCGGTAAGCAATTGTCTTACTCTGCAAAATTCAAACTGAATGTAATCAACTATGCAAAAGAGCATGAAAAGAGAGATGCAGAGAGACAATTTGAATCTCTTCCCACTGAGTGTACGGGCAATGGAGAAAATAGAAAGAACAACTTCTTAAGATGCCAAAAAAGAAGGCCATAAGATGCAAACCAGCAAAATGTTTAAAATATTGATTTCTTAACTTTGGGTTGAAAAAGTGGGGGGCATCTTATACATGGGGGCATCTTATAGATGAAAAAATACGGTAAGTAGGCTGAAGCAGTTTCAAAGTATGGGGTGCTACTTGAGCTATCACCAACCAAAATGGGGGGTGCAGCCTGTTGTATAATAAAAGGGTTCCTTCACCACAATTCACATGGTCTCTTCCAAACGTTTATAAAAGAGGTCTAGATTTTTATGACAATTACCTAAAGATTAGGAAACATGATCGTAATTAAAGAATGTGCTAATAGCTCATGAACATAAGAGTGATTATCCTCCTTTATACTGTTTGGGCTTTGTAATCCTATAGTAATGGCACATTCTCTCACTGAAAAATGGGACCTCATGCAGCACCATCTCAGGTGCCTTGTCACTAGCAGATGTCATGATGAATCTAGGGAGACATACCAGTGGCATGGAAATTTAAATAAAAACCAAGGAAACTGTATCAATTCAAAGTAAGCAAAGGGGAAATCAAGGTATAGAAATCACTTTCCTTTCTAAGGGTGCTGAGAATATCCTCCAAACAATGCTGAATTTCTCCTCCCATTCAGGGTTCCACAGGGTAGCTGCACGTCAGGCCAGGAAGCAGAAACAGCTTTCCAAAAGGCTTTTGCTGAATTAAGCCATATCAAATGATCACTTAAACTAGAAACCAGGGGAATGAAGGAGAAGGTGGTGGGGCCAATGCATACCTTCCAACTCAGGGCATTCTACCTCCTTTATTTTCTTAATAATCATCCCCCAACCTAAGACACCTCTAAGCACTATAAAAGCCCTTCCAATTCTCCTTCATCAGCCCCAGGCAGGACCAGTCTAACTGCAGCCTATGAGCCCATAGGCTACCTGGCAATAGCAAATGACAAGCAAAACTGACTCACTAAACAACTGAAGGACATACACGTCCACCATAATTGTGTGTGTCTTAAATGAACCCTGAAAGGGATCTGGGGGGAGAATGTTTTCCGACCAGATCTAACATCACAAAATGAAAAATTCTCCAAGATGGGAAAGCCGTTCTGTTTGATTCACAAGGGGCCTTGTCAATACCTTTTACATGTCTTACAGCCATTTAACCAGCAAAACCCTGCTATTAATAAAACAAGTGACTTATTGCTTTTTGCCAGAGCTATATAAGCCTGTCCCTTCACCCAGTGCTGTAGCTGAGCAGCGAAACTCTAACAATTTCTGATCCCCATTTAGTGCTAAACAACTGAAAACAATCTGAGAAAGTCTAACCACTTCTGTGGGACCCAAGAAAACACCCTAAACTATACGCATCTCTTCAGCAATTCTGAAGGGCTAAAAACTTTCTTGTTCAATGAAGCCCTTCATGAATTCCTACTCTAAACCCCACTTTTCTGGTCCACAAACACGAAATGATAAGCCACAAAGGTTAGACTCCTTAGGCCCAGCTGAGACCCTCCAAAGAAGGCCCTGTGGGGTCTGTTCCAGGTGCTGTCACAAAGCTTCAGTATCATCCAGTTCCACTCATTCCCAAGGGAGGGAAGGGGGACAAAAAGTAGAGAAAAGAATGAAAGAATTGGAAGAAAATCCAAAACTTCTACATGATCTTAAAGGCACGTGGAAACAATGGGGGTAGGTTTTAAAGGGGGAGGAGTGGCCCTAACCAGTTTGGCTTAGTGGATACAGCATCAACCTGAGGACTGAAAGGTCCCAGGTTTGATTCCGGTTAAGGGCATGGACCTTAGTTGCAGGCACATCCCCAGTAAGGGGTGTGCAGGAGGCAGCTGATTCTAACGCTCTATCTCTCTTCTCTCCCTTCCTCTCTGTAAAAAATCAATAAAATATATTTAAAAAATAAAAAATAAAGGGGGAGGAGCGTGGAGTCATGCAGCAGACATGAGCCTCAATGGTCAACCACATTATAAGCTGGAATTTGTAAAAGTGACTATTTTTTAAGCCTCCCCCTCAAATCCAGCTTCAGTGTCTCCTTCCAGTTAATCTGTTGACGCTTCCTTTAGGCATGTTGTTTTCCCATGGCCAGTCAGAACACTGTTTCAATGGAGTAGCTGAAGCACCCTATCAAGAGAACCATCTCAGGGTTCTTTTCAAGCTGTGCTGTCCCACCACCACCACCACACACAAGCCACCTCTGAAGGGAAAGAACGCAAAGGGTATTTTAAGGGAAAGTGCAATAGGGATCACAAAGGAGGGAGTGGACAGTAAGGAAAAATTGTCACATCTTCCCAAATGATCAGAAACAATGACACGCTGAGAAATCAGGGAAATAAAACACATCCTTTTTGCCCTAGCTGGTTTGGCTCAGTGGATAGAGGAATGAAGGGTCCCAAGGTTTGATTCTGGTCAAAGTCACTTGCCTGGGTAGCAGGCGCAATCCCCAGTAGGCACGTGCAAGAGGCAGCCAATCAATGATTCTCTCTCATCATTCATGTTTCTCTCTCTCCCTCTCTCTCTTTCTCCCCCACTCCGTCCCTCCCTCAATAAAAATATCTTTTTTCTCTCCTCTGCAATACACTGATCAGCTCCAAGAAACAGAAGCTAGGGTAGGTATAAGCTTCCTCACAGCTGGCTTCAGCAAAAGACTATGCCAACTAAATGGACAAATCTGAATCGTGTTCATGAAGATGTGGATGGCATGCACTGGGGGCAAAGGGGTGCATCTCTACACTTTGTATAATGAGTCTCTTCAATCCCGCCAGCCTAAACATGCTCTAACTAGTGGCTCAGTGCACGAAATTCGTGCACATTAAAAGGGGATTAATTAGAGGAAATATTTTAATATTACTATTTGCCGTTTCTCTGTAATAGAAGTGTCAGAGATTAAAGAAAATTAGTAAAACGTATTATGAAAATCTTCCTCCTGTCAGAGTCTGGGGTGCACCATGGAACCCAGAGTCAAGTCTTCAACCACCCACGTGCACCTCAAAATCACTCGAGACCCAAACCCGGACGGCCCCCCTTCATTGGGCTAGATCCAGACCCGGCCAGTCCCACCCTGTCAAGCCCTGCCAGGTGGGGTGTGTGTGTGTGTGTGTGTGTGTGTGCAGCCTCAGGTCCCCTGGGTGCCAGGGCAGAGGGGCACGGCCTGAGGTCCCCCATCAAGCCCTGCTGGACAGAGGGAGTGGCCTGTGATCCCTCAGCTTGGCACCAGGGCAGGAGGCACAGAGTGAGGTCCCTTGGCCTGGTGCTGGGGTGGGGGGCATGACCTGAGGTCCCCTGGCCTGGCACCAGGGAAGAAGGTGCAGCCTGAGTTCCTCTGGCCTGGTGACAGGGCAAGGGGAGCAGCCTGAGGTCCCCTGTCAAGCCCCATGCAGGAGGTGGGTGGTAGTGCAGCCTCAGGTTCCTGCTGATTGCTCCTTAAGGCTTGTAATGGGAACTTAGCCTCAGCTGTGGGTGCAAATTGACCGGAGTGATGGTCAATTTGCATATTCCCTCTTTATTATATAGGATGGTCGCCACCTTTGATCAAAGAGGCATCCATCTTTAACTGCATCAGTATGTTGCCAAACACCACACTCCAAAGCCACACTTCAGCCCTGAGGCAGGGCTGCTAAGGCTCCCTCTACAGCAATTTCTAAGTGAGCTTGGGAGGAGGACACTTCTATCTGGACACTTAAAGCTCCCTTGCCCACCTCTACACAAAATACCCTCGGAGCAGCTACAATCACTTCACACCCAAAAAAGGGCCAAGACACTGACCCTGAGGAGCTCACTATTAATTTACAAAAATTAGAATAATTCACTTTCTCAGCTTATACCTTCAACTGCTCTCCTCCTCAAGTTTATCTTTGTTTCATCTCATATTTTATACTATCCCAGGACACTTCGTCTGAGATGCAGTGGACAGCAGTCAGGTGTTTTCCCAAAAAATTACTGTTTGTTTTTTTATATCATACGATTTTAAAAGCAGAAAATATTATAAAATTAGCATTGCAGCTAGAAGAGGATACATCGTTGAGGCTATAGGTGCCACGAGGTAAGTGGCATCTCTCTGCTCTACAGAGATTTCCATAATGTGTCAGTTCTAAGATTATCATATCACCAACAAACTTGAGCTGGAAATAAAAAAATAAAACACAACCCTACCCATGGACAGGTCAATAAGCAATGAAAACTGCACATGCATTTCACAGAAGAGTAAGGCAATGTCTGTGGAGAGTGGCTACAATGTTTGGACAGGTTCAAGTCTCAGACTAATGAGAGGGCACAAGCCTCGCGTGGCAAAGCCAGGTGCAAGTCCCAGCACAATTAGAGCCAAAGGCCATAGGTGTAAGCTTGACCTTATGGTCGGAACCTGTGCTCCCACATGGCTGAGTGATGTGGGCTTGATAGAGTTCAGGTGCATGTAATTGAGTAGATTTGAAACCTGCAAGAACATTGTAAACATCTTGACAACGCCCTTACTTTTGCCTCGTGGAATCTGGCTTTAAAATAAAGACTCGGCTTGCAGGCTGTGGCACTGTCTCTCCATCAGAGAGCAGTGTCCCACCTAGCCTCAGCTTTATTCTCTTGTCTATCTTCTTAAATCCTTCACCACCACGCTTTGTGCTCTGCCCCCACTCAGGTTCACCCCGGGCCATGCTAGACACGGTTCAATGACTGAATAGGAAACTAACTCAGAAAACTCAGAACACCCAGCTTCTTCTCATGCAGCTTCTGCCTCGACAAAGGAGAGGTTGTGGACAAGCCCAGTAACTATGTCACCATGATGGGAAGACGCCACAATGGAAGTGCAAGCAAGGGTCCATTTGAAGAAGGAACTGAGGCAAAGATTCTACAGTGTGACTGAGCTGGGCAGAAAAGGAGCTGAACGAAATAGGCAAATGAAGGACAGATGTGTGTGCCTCAAAGCAATGCACCTGACTCATTAAGATACCCATCACACACCTCTTCCAGTCCTATATATCATGAAACCTTAGGTTACATGAAGAGCAGTCTAAAGTAAGGTGACCAAATTTTAACATTGGTAAAGCAGGACACCATTGACCGCTTGGCCGACAAAAACAGTATATTCCCTTCCCATTCTCCCGTCATTCCCTAGCTTGTCGTGCATTCTTTCCAAAAATGGCAACTTTTTTAAAACGCACGGGACGCGGGACAAATTGTTCAAAATCGGGACTGTCTCGTTTCTTGTTCAAAATCAGGATATCTAGTCACCTTAGACTCTAAAGCAAAGTAAGATAATAAGATATGACTGAGGCTACACGAGGGAGTGGGCTGGAACTTCAGTTTTTGTCATTCCCTGCCAGCCCCTAAAACAACTTCTCTCTGGGAGAGAAATGGGCCTGGGAGGCAATCATTTACCACCAGATAACTTGCCAGGAAGAAAGGTACAATTTAGTCCTTCCTGACCTCCCCTTCTCAAAGCAAACAACTACAAGCAAAGATAACCTCATACCCTGTGGCTTCAATGCTGATCACCTCAATAATAAAACAATAAAACCGGCCAGCTGGAGAACAGGGTGTGACAAGCAGCTAGGCTCCTGGTGGGCCTGGGAAGGCTGGATGGATCCACTTGGAGTTAAAGCCAGGCCTGGAGGCAACACATATCAGGTGAGAAACCACATGCTCACTACAGGGAGGACAGTCCAATAGAGACCCATTCTCCATGGACTGAACTCATTTTAAGTAAATGTCAAAATAGAATGTGAACTATTTTAAAAATGATAAATGCTGGAAAGGACATGGAGAGAAGAGAACCCTTGTGCACTGCTTGTGGAAATGTAAACTAGTACAGCAACTTTGGAAAACAGTATGGAGGTTCCTCAAAAAAAATTGTGACCCAACAATCCAAAGGAAATGAAATCATTTATCTCAAAAAGATATCTACAACCCATGTTTATTGCAGCATTATTTACCATAACCAAGACATGAAAACAACCTAATAATCCTTCGGGAAATATATGGGAATAAAAAAATGTGCTATAAGAAAAGATGAAACACCGTGACTTGAGACACCATGAATAGACCTTGAAAATATCATGGAAAGTCAAGAGCCCTATGAATTCATTTATATGTAGAATATAAAACAAAGCAACAAGTGGAACAAAGGCAAACAAACACAAATAAAATCTCATAGACACAGAAAACAGTATAGTGGTTACCAGAAGGGAAGAGAACAGGGGGAAGTAAAGGGAAAGGGGCCAAACATATAGTGATGGAAGATAGTTGACTTTGGCTGGGGGCACACAATGTAATATACAGATTATATGCCACAGAATTGTATACTTGAAACCTGTACAATTTTATTAACCAATATCACACAATAAGTTTAATAAAAATAATAAAAGAAAACGTGGTATAAATATACAATAGAATATTAGCCATAAAAAAGAAGAAATCCTGTCATTTATGACAATATGAATGGAACTTGAGGGCATTATGTTTAGTGAAATAAGTCAGATAGAGAAAGACAAATTCTGTGTGGTCTAACTTATAAGTGGAATCTTTAAAAATAAATAAATAAATAAATAAATAAATACATACATAAACTGGATGCATAGGAATGTAAACTAGTAGTTGCCTCTGCGTGTACGTGTGAAGGTGGTCGAGATACAAATTCCCAGTGACTACATTTAATAATATTATATTGTATACTTGAAAGCTGCTAAAGAGACTAAAAGTCATTCACCACCATCACAACAGAAAAGAAAAAGGTAACCATGGGAGGTGATGGATGTGTTAACTTACCTTCTTATTGCAATCATTTCACAATATACGCACGCCAACCAAATCACCACTTGTACATGAACAAAAACGGGTTCTATGGAAAGTAAACTCAGAGTGATCTCATCATAAATCCCGAAATGAATGGGTCCTGGTAGGCAGTCAAACCCCAGGCGTATAACTTCTTTAGTAAAAGGTTTATTTCTGCCTTAAGCAAACTTTATCCATTGTTTCTATATATCTAAGTTAACACACATTTGAAATGTCTCTTTTTCAAAGTCACTACCCAAAGGGGAGAACATAATCTTGTTAACTATTTTTAATCCAATTCCCCACCTTGCTTTCGCCCACTTTCATGCAATCTTTCCTACTTTAATTCCAAATGCATGAAAGAGGTTTCCATCCCTGAAGAACTGCCATTTTCTGAAGAACCTGATATCTTACTTCTCAGCCACTGTCCTCAGTTTTGCTCTTATAAACATTTACAAAAATTTTCTACAGGTTGGATGTTTGTCACATATATACCTTAAACTTTACACAATATATGTCAATTATCCTATATAATAAAACCCTAATATGTAAATTGACCAAATGGTGAAACAACTGGGTGCTATGATGCACAGTGACCACCAGGGGGCAGACCTTCAATGCAGGAGATGACTGCTGGTGGTATGTGTGCTCCCACAGGGGGAGCACCCGCTCAGCCAGAAGATGGGCTCGTGGCTAGTGAGCAGAGTGGCTGTGGCGAGGGCCTCTTGCACCTCCATGGAAGAGCTAAGGCGCAGCGAGCCAAGCAGTAAGCAGCAGTGAGCAGGCAGTAAGTAAGGAACTAGGGGTCCTGGACTGTGAGAGGGTACAGGCCCGGCTGAAGAGACGCCCCCAATCCCAGTGAACAAATTTTGTGCATCAGTTCCCTAGTCCTATCTAATATTAGAGTAATATGCAAATTAGGCAACACTCAAAAAGATGCCGCCCCCCCTCCCCCCCAGCCACAAGATGGTGGTGCCCATGGCCACAAAATGGCAGCACCCAGTCCACCTCAACTCAGCCCTGCCACTGAAGTGGTCAGGCCTGTTAGCCAGGCAGGTGGCAGGGGTGGCAGGAAGTCTGAGGGGCAGAACAGGTGATCAGAGGGGGCTGGGGGGTCCCCTGCTTAGGCCAGAAGCCTTTGCCAGAGGCTCATGAGTGGAGCCATCAATGGCAGGGGCCTGGGGGTCTCCTGCCCAGGCATGTAGCCTTGGCCAGAGGCTGCAGTGGGACAAGGGCAGAGCTGGCAATGGCAGGGGGGTAGGATCAGAGCCGGTGATCACAGAGGCCTGGGCTCTGTGAAGCCAGTTATCAGAGGGGCTTGGGGGTCTTCTGCCCAGGCCTGCAGCCTCAGGCAGAGACTGCAGGCCTGGGAAGGGGAAGAGCCAGTGATCGCAGGGGTCTGGGGGTCCCCTGCCCAGGCCTGTAGCCTTGGCCAGAGGCTACAGGCCTGAGCAGGGTCAGAGCCAGCGATTTCAAGGGTCTGGGGTTCCCCTGCCCAGGCCTAAATACTCGGCCAGAGGTTACAGGCATGGGCAGGGGTGGAACTGGGATTGGAGGAGCAGGGGTGGAGCCGGTGATCAGAGTGAACTACAGAGGAAACACCTTTTCTTACCGCTCATTGGATAAGCTCCCTGTATGCCGCTGGTAATATTCCTAATAACTTGGGTAGGAATCCCTAAAGGCGATCTAGGGTTTAAGAATCCCTAAAGGCGATCTAGGGTTTTTCCACCACACTCCTGGAGAAAAAAAGTGAAGGTCCACTGCTGGAGGGCCAAGAAATGTCATATTCTGCCCTAGCCAGTTTGGCTCAGTGCATAATGCCTCAGCCTGCTAACTGCAGAGTCTGGGTTCAATACTGACCAAGGGCATGTACCTGGTTGCAGGCTCCTCCCTGGTGGGGCCCCAGGTCACAACATATGCAGGAGGCAGCCAATCAAAGTATTCCTCTCCCTTTCATGTTTCTCTGTTTTTCCCTTCTCTTCCACATTCTCTAAAAATCAATGGAAACATATCCTCAGGTGAGGATTAAAAAAAAAAAGAAGAAAGAAATGCCATATCCTATGAAAGACACACCTTGAAAATGCCTAAAGAAAGTTGTCATTTTTTCATGGTGAAGGGACTGGAGTCCATGTTGATGAAAACACCTTGGTGGCTGTGGTGACTGGCAGTGGCTGCAGCAGCGGGGTGATGGGGCTGGTGGCTTCCCCTGATTAGCCTGGTCGCCTCCCAGAGGAGGCCAGACTGCGGTATAGGCCTGCTCCCCAAAGGGAGCAGGGAGCAGGACTAAGCTGTCAATAGGACAACCCTTGAGGGCTCCCAATATGTGAGAGGGTGCAGGCTGGGCTGAGGAAACCTTCCCCCCCCCCCCCAGTATTTCCATAAAGCTGGGGTCAGGAGCACTAACATTCATATGTAACCTAACATCCAGGAAGTCTAAACTAGTTGGTATTAAAGACTTGACTTGATAACCTAAAACATTTTTCTGTTACAACAAACCCAAATCTATTTATGAAATAGAAAGTAAAAATGTGATGAATTAAGACACACCACAAGACTTCAAGGAAATGTCCCATAACAGGAAGAACACTGTTCTATAGGGTTATCCCTTGGTATCTGGCGAGACTGGTCCCAGGACCCCTGAACATACAAAAACCTGAGGATGCTCAAGCCCCTCATATAAAATGGTACAGCATACAGTAGTGAGCAGCTATACCATTAAGCCTGCGACTGACCTACCTGTTGGCTAAGCCGCAAAGAACTCCCAGCTTAGAGGTAGAGCCCTCTTAGCATACTTAGGCTTGACCTTATGAGCTCCCTAGATCTTATCTGGGTAGCTAATGGGCTGAGAGAGATGCAAGTGCTGCAAAAACAAGTGAAACTCACAAGAACATTGTAACTATTGTGTCCACTACCTTGTTTACCTCTGGCTATAAAATAAAGGCTCAGCGTGCAGTCTGGATCTCTGTCTGTGGCCCCAGCCAGGCACAGGAAGACCCACCTAGACCCAGCTTATTCTCTTTGTCTTTTCTACATCCTTCGCACTTCCCCCCCACCCCCCCTCCGCCCTGAACCCTTGGTTTGCTGGCATGGCACACCTACAACCTAGTACATCCTCCCGTATATTTTAAATCATCTCTATATTATCCCTAACACAATATAAGTGCTATGTGAAAAGTTGTTATACTGTATGGCTTAGGGGATAATAATAAGAAAAATATATGTACATGTTTAGTACTGAGTACACATCAGCAACAACGTAACATTTTTTCCCAAGTATTTTCTATCTGCAGTTGGTTAAATTCACAATTGGTTAAATTTGTGGATGCAGACCCTATAGACAGGAAAGGCCAACTCAACCATCTTTTCTTTTCACCCTAGAGATGAGAAAACAACAGTTCAACAAAGATACTTGGTGACTTGAGCAGGATAACTGACTACTGAATAGTATTAAAGAATGTATAATAACATTCTATCAAGCACTTTCAAACAGCCCATGAAATTCACATAATGGAATTTTGAAACCCTTGAATGAATGAATGGGTTCATGTTGGGGGTTGGAGCAGGGATACCTTTGTTGTCATGCCACACTTCACTACGCTTATAATAAACACAGATAAGAGCTGCCTCTATTTGCCCTTGCATGAATTTTGTAAAAGACTCTTTTCCCATCAGCACCTAGAAGAAACTGGTTCCTTTCCCACCTCTGTGCAACACCCTCTGGGAGATACTACCATCCCCAAAAAAACACCCATAGGCTAACAATACAACAAGCTGCATTTTAAAAGATAAGGCACTGAGAAAATGTTGATCAGGTATATGGAATTGCCCTTCACAGCAAACATGACTACAAGCATGAATTCTGAGCACCAAGGGACAGGTATACTGTTATTTAGTATCTTCTCTCCTCTGGTCCCAAGCAACTTGCTTTGTAAAACACAGAAACTATTAGGCACACAGTGAAAGGTAGAGGAGATAAGACTTATAGAGGTGTATGTGTTTTATGAGTAGATTCCCCCGCTGGGTATAAATTAAATAAAATCCTGTACAAGTTAGAACCTGTGAAATCAGGGAGAGAATGAGGGGTGCACTGGCACATACATATATAAATATTCTCAAACCCATTCCCACACACACACACACACCCTGGAAAGGTCTGTGGGGAAAAACTCGTATGGCCTGGAAGAATCATAAAAACAGAGATGTAATGGATATTGCATTTTCTGTCAGTCAGAATGCCATCCATGAATACTAAGTATAAAACAAAAGAAGAAATAACTTGAAGTTACTTATGGGGACATAGTATTGTTTTGTGCAGGTAGAACGGGGGTGGAGGTTAGAAGGGGGAGCAGTGGCCCTATAAAATGAGAGTTTAAGTGCATCTTCCTAACGTACTGTGGTTCCTAGGGGTAGCTGAGAATAATCTTAGAGATATGAAATTAAAGCCAGCTATGACACTCCCTTGGAAAGGTAATCTGATATTAAATTACACTGTCTGCTTAGTTGTTTGCAACAGGAAAATACTCTCATTTACTTGGCGTGCTCTTAGATAGGGCATAATGCACAGAAGAAGCAACTATCTAAAGTGAAATTATAGCAGTAAAAAAAAAAGTGGGGAGTGGGGAGGAGGTGGTGTATAGCAGTGACTGGTCTATAAATAATTTCAAATAAACCACAAGGGAAGGAAAGACATTTTTTTGTGTGCGTAAGGCAGATGAACAAGCTGAGGAAGAAAACATTGGAAGCCTATAAAGAAAAAGGCCTCAAAGGCATGAGAATATCTGCTAAGGCCTAAATTCAAATAGCTATGAAGGAAAAGGAGGGCAAAAATAAAGGAATTGGTACCACGCTGAATCTGTGCAAAGTTTTGTACAAAGACCTCAAACCAGAAAACAACAAAATTACCACAGAGCACACCAAAGAAATGAAAAACCAATTCAGCTCACTGACATTATTGCCTAAAAGAGCCACACAAACTATCACACAGAAATAAGAGAATACTGCTGTGAGATTAAGCGTTTTGAGGAGCAAAGCTGTATTTACCAGATAAAGGGTAACTGGCCTCAAGAATTCTTAACCACAGGAACAGTCACTGTCCATCGACATGGTGACTATATACAGAAAGGATATTTATTATTTACTGAAGATAGTAGTAACATGCTAGGTGCTTTAATTCATATACAGTGGTAGCTAGCAAGGTGTGATCCTCCAACCAGCAGCATCAGTCACTTGAGAACTTAATAGAAATGCAAACTTACTGAACCAAAACCCTGGAGATGCGTCCCAGCCACCTGTTTTAACAAGCACTACAGGTAACTCTCATGTGCTCAGGCTAACGTCCACTGGGTTATAGGCTGCTTTATAAAGTAGTAGGGGCCTGGTGCAGGAAGATTCATACCCCAGGGTGGGGGTGGGGTGTCCCTCAGCCCGACCTGCATCCTCTTCAATCTGGGAGCCCTTAGGGGAGCTCTCTTCAATCCAGGAGTTTCTGTCTGTCTTTGCAATCATATGAGTGAATTGTCTGAGACCCTCAACCCAGTTTGGTTTGTTGCTCACAGAATAATAGAGGCTTCTTTTTCTTTTCTTTGCTTCATTAGTGGAGATTTCCAGGGAAGTTTTAGGATATCTTCCCTAGACACTCCGATTTTACTTATGTCTCTCCTCTTTCCTTTCCCTCCATCCACCACTGCAACAGTAACTTGCTCCAGGCTCACTTTGCTCTAATGCAGCAGTTCTCAATCTGTGGGTCTTGATCCCTTTAGTGGTCGAACAATCTTTTCACAGGGGTCGCCTAAGACCATCCTGAATGTCAGATATTTATATTACGATTCATAACAGTAGCAACATTACAGTTATGAAGTACCAACGAAAATAATGTTATGGTTGGGTCACAACACGAGGAACTGTATTTAAAGGGCCAGAAGGGTTGAGAACCACTACTCTAGTGCCTCTAATGTCTAAGAGATCCATCTGCCACCAGAATTATGATTCCTGGTGCTCAGCACCCTCTGGGCTTCTGCTTCCAGTTCTGGGGCTGCCATCAGAACTACTATTCCGAGAATTCCTGGTGCTACCTGTGCTGGGAGCAACCAAGGGAGCCAAGGCCCCCCAAGCCTCTGGCTCTCCAGCTCTATTCTCTGCCCAGCAACCAAGGGAGCCATGTCCCACCAAGAGAGCGACTGAGGGAGCAACCATGGGAGCCAAGTCCCCCAAGTTGCCAGCTCTCCCGCCAACACCTGTGTACACAAATTAACCTGCCATCTTTGTTGGGTTAATATGCATAGTCACTCCTGACTGGTTGGTGAGCATAGCAAAGGGACAATTTACATGTTTCTCTTTTATTATATAGGACTGGTAGCCCAGTGCACGAAATTCATGCAAATTAAAAGGGAATTAGAGGAAATACTTTAATATTGCTATTTGCCCTTTCTCTATAATAAAAATATGAGAGATAAAAGGAAATGACTACAATGTATATGAAAATAATACATTCTATTAATAAACAATAATAAAACGATATAACAACAAACTCATGATATAAAAACAACATTGATGTAAATGACTGATAAAGTGATTAAACTTATTTTAATATCTCCCTCTATACAACATTAAGGGTGAAAATACTTTCAGAGTGCTTGACTAATTTCCCTTGGGATGAAGTATTTACAACTTTAACTTTAACATCACACGCTCTTTGAACTCAAGAGAAAGCAACACATAACTAACTAACCATGTGCAAAAACAGGTTCAGGTAGGAATATTCCTTCTGTCTAGAGTTTGTCCTTGCGGTTTATTAATAGTCATTGCAAATGCTGGCATCACAGGAAACTGTCGTCTAATTAATTTAAATGGGAGGCCAGTGTCAGGTGGGGACAAATCAATTCTTGGAATCAGAACAACCTCTCCCTCTGCAGATCCTGTTAATACTTCAGCTTCGATAATGTTAGGTTGTAATCTTTTGATAGTAAATGTGGTACCATTGCAAAGACCCCATTTACTATTAAAATTTCTCAATAGCATGATGATTACACCCACTTTCAATTTTAATTTATGACACGGCATTCCTGAAGGAGTAATACTATTAAGAAATTCGATGGGGGAGAGGAAACAAGATGGCGGCATAGGGTACACACCGTAAATGCAGCCGTGAACAACTATTTCAGAAAAACCTCGAAAAGAACACACGGACACCACTCGCACCCACAGGAAGGCTGGCTGAGTGAAAATCCTACAACTAGAGAAGAGTCTGAGACTCAGAGGAGCGGCGGAAGCAAAGTACAGAGGTACGGAGGCGCGCGCACGGGCTCGGGGAAGGGCTGGTACCGGAG
>PVJC01025882.1:0-24397 GCA_004026665.1 Murina feae | reverse complement strand
TTTCCCTGCTTTCTGGTGGCTGGAGGAAGATGGGCAGTAGGCAAGCTTGGGAGGCAGGCCGCACCCAGCCCTGGTCACGCTCAAAAAAGAGAACAACATGCAGGGGAGGGCAAGAGTCTGAGAGATCAACATAGAGGGGGTGCCTGCTCCAAGCCTCCACGGTGTGCCTGGGGCAGGCCCCCAGCAGGTAGACACACACTGGAGGACTGCTCCAAGCCTCTGATGCGGCTGGGGGCAGGTCCCCAGTGGTGACACACACACACACACACACACACACAAAAGGCGCCTGGCAGACTGGGGCCATCATAGGACATCCACTGAGGGGTCCCAGACTGTCAGAGGGCACAGCCCGGGCTGAGGGACTCCCTCCACCCCGAGTGCACAAATTTTTGTGCACCGGGCCCCTAGTAATATAATAAATATAGAAAGAATTAAGAAACAGAGTAAAGTAAGAAAATGTGTGTTATATATTTTACTTAGAAATAGCACATATTTTCAAACTTCTTCAAACATTTCCTTAAGCTAAAAGTAAACTTTGTATCTGCAATCTAATCTATTGCATAATGGGTAAATTAAACCAAATATTTGTCATTATGTTTATTTCCCTGTGTTTATACAATCACAATACCCTCTTCCTATAATTTTTCTTATATTCACTCTCCTTAACTCATTGGTTTGATTCATCATTACCATATTCTCCTTTAACAAAACAACTTCTGGTTGATTTTCCAGCTGTAGTGTTAGCCTCTTTCAATCATCTCTAAACATTGCTTTAAAACCAATCTCCACAGCACAGTTTTTACATCACTCTTTCATCCAAAAAAGTACCAAGACATCCTATTAGTTATGTCTCCTGGGAGAATTAAGCACAAATCCACTAAACGTTGACTAGCCATTTGCAAAAGTGAATTATACCACAGCTAGATAGGTAAGGAGCATATCATACAAACCAATGAAATTTATTCTATGCTTAATTTTAGCTCAAGTCGTGGGTCCAAGCCCCAATCTCATTCCACTTTATGTAGTTTGGTTTCATTTACCTTAGATAAACTCAGGTCTATACAATATTTTCTTTGGGCTCTACTCCAGTTCTTTCTTGGTTCTGCAAGAACAGGAATGATTACTTTGAACATGAACTTACCCACAGGCTGCATAGAATTCCACAAGAATTCCCCAAGACAAGTGCAAGAGGAAGATTTGAAGAAAAGGACCGCAACTCAGTTCTCTTTATATTTCTTTACTGCCCTCACCAAAAGCTCTAAACCTAACAGAAACTATGTTTCCTTAAGCTCCCCCTTGAAGTCAGAGCATTAATGAACATTTAATATCCACCAAAACAAATTCATAATTTTCATTTTATTTAGAATAGACCTAGCTCAAGCCAGCATCATTTGTGATTAACGGAGATACGAGCAGAGGGCAAATGAAATTTCAAAGACTTCATAAATATCTAGGAAAAGGTTTGATTGTTTCATTCATTCATTCAGAAATATCTTGAGCTAAAATACAAGTTTACCTTTCAATTTCAGATTTGTCTTTCCAACAGGTAAAAATCACAGGGCCTACTAGAAATAAAAGGTACATTGGATAAGTGTCTGGAAAGGGGAAAGTACCAAAGAAAAATTTCTTCAGACAGTAAAGAATCCATTTGCCTACTTAATTCACTAATTTATCCATTTATTTAATATATATTAGTGCTTTTTAAAAAATATATTTGTATTGATTTCAGAGAGGGAGAGAGGGGTAGAAACATCAATGATGAGATAAATCATTGATTGACTGCCTCCTGCACACACCCCATTGGGGATCCAGCTACAACCCTGGCATATGCCCTGACCAGGAATCAAACTGTGACCTCCTGGTTCATAGGTGAACAGTCAACCACTGAACCACGCTGGTCAGGTTTGAGTGCTTATTTTTAATCTCAGAATGCATTTGGTTTAGGAAGTGAAAAAGGTATGGTATCTGCCCTCATGAAGATAATAATCCAGTGATAGCTTGCAAGCCAGGTAAAAGAAAAGAGATAAGAGATAAGAAATAAAAAAGCAGGAAACTAAAGGACACAGATTTCAGAAAGATGTGACATTTGAGTTGAACTTTAAAACAGGAACAGATTTGGATTTGTAGCAATTTGGAGGAAAAGACATTGGGTAATGCCATGCAAATGTATTACAGATGTATCATACATCAATGAATAAACTGGAAATTTACATTTTTACTCCAGTAAGATTTTTATTACGGGATTTTTATTTATTTATTTTAGAGGAAAGTTAGGAAATAAAAATCCCTCAAATGTCTGGCCAATGATCCAACAAGATAATCTGAAACACAGTGGAAGCACAGAGGAAGAATCCTGAGAAGGATAGGGATGCACTAAAGATAAAATATACTATTTAAATTATGATTTGGGAGATCTTTGACTATTGCAATGTTATCCTAAGGGCCCAAATGAATCATAACTAAATTCTATGTATACAATACACATTCAATAAATAAGTTTCCTTCCGCCAGCACAGCCTTGTAAAAAAAGCCAATTCCTTGCATTTGTACAGACTTAAAAGGCCATAAGAGTCTTATCTGGCCCATAAGAAAACAAGGACCCAGAGAAGTTAAGTAAACAAAATTACACAGAACTTGGTGGCAGGGGCAAGCAAGCAAGATAGAACTCAGTGCTGCATCTACTATATGAGACTGAATAAACCAAAATGTTGTATGAGAAAAAGTCCATGTAGAGCTTCATGAAAACCATTTTCTTCCTACAATCACTGTTCAGCTAAGCTTTAAATTTTCCCTCCACTATTTATAATGTAAGACCAGCTAGAGTGTGTCAGTAGCAATAAATTTTTGAATGAAATTATTAAAAACACATAATTTTATTAATCAAATAATTTTTAAAAAACTATCTCCAAGAATTTGGAATTTTCCACTTCCCAAGTTCTCACCACATTCAAATAAGAATGGAAAAACACAGATTATGTTATAAACCTCTCCCAAAAGATAATGCATTCTCATTCAAAATGTATAAAGTTGGACTTCTTTCATTTGAAGTTAATTTTTATTAGTTATAATACTTCAACAAAGATTTATTGAAGACTCCATATGTATAAAGATTGTAGCAAATGATAGGGATAAAACAGTGAAACAAACATAAAAAAGACCTATATCTTATTCTTGTGGTAAAAAAGTCTTATAAACAAGACTTTTGTCGTTTTCCAAACAATTTCTTCCAATCCTAAAGCTATATTGCCTTTCAATGTTTCAGTAGTTTTTATTGAAATTATAGGGACAGGTTCTCTAATCACAAACAGATTTGTTCTATATCCTTGCCCTCAAGATAATGACTTTTGACGTTTTGGCAATATGATGGATTTCAATGGTAGAACATTGGATTTACAATTTGCATATACCTGATAACGAAGAAATAGCCCATATTTTTATGAGCTATTTGTATTTCTTCTGTAAATGCTTGTTTGTCCATGTTCATTAAGTTGTTGATCTTTTTCTTTTGATGTTTAGGAATTCTTTATCTATTATGGATCTTAGCCCTTTGTGATGAGTTATATTCTTGTGTATGACACAAAAGCCTGGAAGGCTTGGCTTTGCATGTGTTTCTTAGTGCATCCACTCTCAATATATATTTGTCTAATTATTCTTACCATTGCATGCTCAAATGAGGCAGCCCTTGTCCCAATTTCCCACCTACCATTAAAGGACATTCATCCTGTCCTAGAAGTCCTAATAATCTTTCAAATATTCTATTACATTAATATATCCCCAGCACTTAGAGGAGTGGCTGACCCCAGCCTCTGGGGTGGGGGCCAGCCCTCCCATGGTTGTTTAATAGCTTAGATGAATAAATGAATGAATGGCACTGAGTACTACCCAGGATCTGCATTTCCCAGTAATGAGGCTACTTTATCATTCTTTCATGCAACACACATATTCTTAGTATTGGCTTGTAATAAGTGATTCAGATAATATAAAAATAAGTTTTAAAATAGATTTAAGACCTCGTGGAGGAAATAACACATTAGAAATTACTATTAGAGCGATAAGAATGACAGTATGAGGTAATCATTTGTTTTCTTATCTCCTATTTCTTCCTGCAAAGGATCCAAATGGAATTTTTAGGGGGGAAAAACTACCTAGAATAAAAGTGCAAAATTTAAAGTGAATTAAAAAAAATCAAAATCAAGTAAATATGAATTAAGTTACTGTGTCAGAATCAGAAATCCAAATATGTAGTTCATATGTTCATGCATAGTTGCTATTTCAGATTTATTTTAAAGTTCCATGCAAACAAAAAAGAGCTAGATTATAAATTTCACCTCTTTTGTTAGCAAAATGGAGAAAACATTACAGTGTTTTAGATAATTTTTTCCTAGAACTTAGTGTTAAATGAATTTCCCAAATGTCACTTTATGTTGAAAGCAAGAAATAATGTCCTAAGAAATGTCCTCCACACAGTCCTTCAGAATGCAACAAAGAGTTGTGCAGAGTACTTTCTTATGTAGACAATAGGCATGTACCAAGGGTTTTCAGAGAATCCCGGCGAAGTTTGCCCATGCTGCTTTTATCCAGGGGATAAGAAGGTATGAGGAATCCCAAAAAGAGGAATGGGTTCAAGTTGAAAAGGAAAAAGGGATAAATGAAGTGCCAAAATCAATTCTATGGATTGAAGGTAGAGAATAGCACTACATCTGATGGTCAGAAAACAAAACAAATATAAGTATAGGTAAGGGCAAGGATGAGGGTTGTGTGAAGCACCAACTTGCTGCTTCAGGGACCTCCTTGGTTTCTTTTCGTATTTCACGAATTGGCCTATATCGGTCTTAAAGTTATAGGCACCAGGCAATTCTCATATATTATGACATTAAATACGCGAAATATTCTGTAAAATAAGGTATAATCTTTATTTTGCAAAAAAAAAAAAAAGATAAATTAATAGTTACTTAAGACTACTGTAAAGCCCTAGTCAGTTTGGCTCAACGGATAGAGCGTTGGCCTGCGGACAGAAGCGTCCCAGGTTTGATTCCTGTCAGGAACACATGCTTTGGTTGTAAGCCCAATCCCCAGTAGCAGGTATGCAGGAGGCAGCTGATCAATGATTCTCATTATTGATGTTTCTATCTCTCTCTCCCTCTCCATTCCTCTCTGAAATCAATAAGAAAATATATATTTTTTAAAAAGATTATTCTGAAGAATTCTAGTGAGTAAAGTCAAAAAAGAATAAGGTACTTATCCCAAATGACCAGCTTGTTGACCTGGTGGAGCCAAAACCAGGGTCTATCATATTAGGCAAGTTCAACATATTAGGCAAGTTCATCTAAAGGTTCATGACTAAACTGTACTTTGGAGTAGAGTCTGCCTACCAATAATAGAAGAATTATCCAGAGCCTCACCCTCATAGGCCTGAGGTTCTAGTTTCTTCTTGCTAAACATGCCTCCTCCTCACAGTGTTGCGATCCTGAGAGACTGCCCACTGAATGAATTAAAATCTTACTTCTTGCTTTCTGATTTTCCTAGAATATCAAATTGCTAGGCAGCAGGTTTGCCAAACACAGCATCCCTCACAGTTGCCTCACATTATTCATTCCCTGTTCAACAGGATCTGGGGTTTGAAACTGTATTCATGTCTTCTTGAAAAGTCATGTCCTGATACCACACGTTGGACACCTTGTCTAAAAACTGAATTTTTTATTAGTGCCTTTTTTCCCCATAGTTAACATATGCCCCAAAAAATCTCGCTCTAAACTTCATACACAATGAAAACTACTATTTAAAAAATTAATTATCTTACTAGCATCGAAGACATTTTAAGGAAGATATATTTTCTTAGACAATGAAAATTCTAAGAAGTTAAAACCCAGGTTAGTGAGCATTTGATAAATATTATGTAGTGAAGCTAATTGAGAAACTAAATATTTAATAGTTAATCATCATTTTTAATGAAAAATTAAGGCACAGTAAAAAAAATAGCCATCTCAGCTTTACTATTCAACATTATGATGTTATATCCTTCAACAACGACTTATCAGCATTTCAGTATATGTAAGATATTTTATTTTATTCCCATAACTAGCCTCTTTCTCTCTGTTTCATCATTTCTGATGAATTGTATTTTTACGTATAATTTTATCTTGAGGTTATCATTCCATGTGATAACCATCTTGGAAGATTCCAGATGGTTTACTGCACTGAGTTTCCTAAAGAAGACAAACTTAGTCACAGGAAATTTGGTGTCTACCAGTTGAGCCAGATAAATCTTAAAGATATTTCCAATATTTCTCTGATTGGGACTTACTCTAATTAGTTTTTTCTCTTAGATTTTGTTTTAAAGTAGATATGAAACTTACAGGAAGTTTACCAAACCGTTTCAACCATTCTAAATTTTCATGCAAAACTTAGATTCTTGGGGATGGTGGTAACTGATCTTTACTGATGGTTGAAATCTTTAATTCTCTGTTGCCCATCACTATCAATTTTTTAAAAGTTAGTATACTGACTTAACATAGAGATAAGAATATACACTTTAAAATATATAGCTTAAAGTTGTCAGGGGACTTCTCTCCTCAAAACTGCAAGAAGCCTCTTAAAAATCAAAACCATCTATGATTGCTAGACTCTAGTCTTTTAACCTAGCATGTCCCCAAAAGTGGCAAGTTTAGTCAAGGTTTCCCCTCTCTCCTATTCCTTATAAACTAAGTATTACGTTATGTAACTGGCTAATGTAAAAATGTCCACCCCCTCCCCAGCAAACTTTCTTCCTCATTCTTTATCTAGAAAGGATGCGGTTTCTGTTTATCTCAGGAACAGCCAACGTTACTGGGAAACAAGCATCTGTATCTTTCATTACTTAGCATCCAAAAGAAATGTTGCTACCATTTCAGGTTTAAGAAAGAATTCCAGACATCCATACCTTCGTCTGTACTTTGCTCTCTGAAAATGAATGATATATGAGGATATATATATATATATATATATATATATATATACACATATATATATGCTAATGGTGATGCTTTATTCCTTAATTTCCAAACTAACGAGAAGTGGCTATATATACACACACACACATACACACACGTATATATACTAGAGGCTCAGTACACAAAATTTGTGCATGTGTAGGGTCAATAGCAGTTGTTGGCCAGGGCAGGGCTGGCCAGGGGGAAGGGCCACAGGCGGTTGGCCATCCAGCTGTGCCCTCTGGTCAAACTCCTGGTTGAACTCCTGGTTAAGGGGACAATTTGCATATTAGGCTTTTACTGAATAGGATGGCAAGATTAACAAACTCATATAAATAAGACCACCTTATATTCATGTGTCATTTTATATTACACTAGAGGCCTGGTGCACAAAGTTCGTGCACGGAGTGGGGATGGGGGGTGGTGGTGGTGTCCCTCAGACCAACCTGTACCTTTTCCAATGAGGGATTGGACATTCCTTTCATAATCCAGGACTGCTGGCTCCCAACCTCTCGCCTGTCAATTTCCCCTAACCACTCCCCTGCCAGACTAATAAACGCCTAACTGCTCCGGTGCTGGCCTGATTGCCCCTAACTGCCCTCCCCATGCCAGGATGGTCCCCTCCCAAACTGCCATCACCTACAGGCCTGGATCCTCCCCAACTATCCTCCCCTGAAGGCCTGGATCCCCACCAACAGCCCTCCTCTGCCAGCCTGGTCACCCCCCACTGTCCACCCTGGCCAGCCTGGTCCCCCCGCAACTATCCTCCCCTTCAGGCCTGGATACCCCCAACTGCTCTCACCTGCAGGCCTAGGTCCCTCACAACTGCCCTCCCCTGCAGGCCGGTCCCATCCGCCTCCTTCCCCAGCAGCTGGCTGCCACCCATGCGGGGCTCCCAGCCTTTGGGGTGCAGGGCTGTCCAGCCCCGCAGGCCAGGTCCATGTGTGCCTCCTTCCCCAGTGGTTGGCTGCCACTGATGCAAGACTTGCAGCCTCTGGGGTGTAGGGCCGGCCCTCCCTGCAGGCTGGTCTTGTGCACCTTGGACCCGCTGCTGCTGCCACTGCTGCCCCCACCACCACTGCCACCACCCGCCCGCCCGCGCTGCTACATGCTGCTGGCCACACCTCGCCCATTGCTGCTCTCTCCATGGCTGCCCGCCTCCATCTTGGCTGGATTAATTTGCATACAGCCTCTCTGATAGGCTGTGGGCATGGCTTTGGCTGGTGGGCATGGCTTAGGCATCCTGTAGAAATGGTCAATTTTAATATTACACTTTTATTAGAGTAGATTCTCTCATTATCATAATAAATCTCATAGCAAAAGTCTTGTAATCTCATATATTATCTGTGTTTTATTATTGAAGAAGCTCAAACTCAGACAAATTAAGAGATTTGTCTAAAGCCACAGAGCTAGAATGTCAGGAGTGGATACATCCTTGGTCTTCCACCAAGACTCTGGCACTACTCATTCCATAACGTTGCCTCATGTTCCCTACATAGAGCAAGTTCTCATGTACCATCTTAAAACTACTGATCGTACAGAATTTGAGCACGGTACCAATAATTAATTTTTAAATGATTGAGAGAGAGAGAGATGCCATATAGGATAATAAAGAAAATGAGCTTTGGAGTCTATCAGCCCTTAATTCATAACCTAACTTGGACAAATTCAATTGTTCCGTACCACATAAATGTTATGGACTTATTGGGAGTAATGGAAATAAAGTACCAAGCTCATCACAATAAATGGTAGTTATAAAAAAGAGTACAATGCCCTCGCACATGTGGAAATGTTTGGTTCAGCATCAGAAACACCTGTAGAACTTTGGGAAAATATAGGTTTCTGGGCTCCAATCCAAACCTCTAGAGTCTGTACCATCATAGAATTTGGGAATCTACCTTTTTATAAAAGCTTCTCAGATGATACTGATAATCAGCGAGATTTGGAAATCCTCGATTCACTCATAGAATATAAACATTTCTCTCTCTCTCTTTCTTTTTTTTACTTTAAAATAATGATGGAGTAGAGGGAACATGTATAAAATGGCTTCTATGAGACAGAAACTAGGCCAAGCCCTTGAAAGCAATTTATCACAGCAACACAATGAGAGAGAAATTACTTTTCCCAAGTTAAAGGAAACTGACACATAAGAATTTATAAATTATAAAGCCAGAATTGGAACTTAAGTCTGTGTAAATATTTTCACCCAACATATTATTTTTCTACACATTCATATTTGCTGCAACGATGATATATGTTGTCATTGAAGCTGCTCTCAAAGTTAATGTGATTATGGCAATGACGTACTTGGGAACCATAAAATTGTTGATTCTGATTAATGCCACATGAAGCGAATAGAGTGGAAATATACAGCATTGTGTGAATCATTAGATTTTCTCTTTAAGGACCATAGTTGTTTACTTATTTCTCAAGACTGGGCTTCTGAATATAGATAATTTGACGGAAGTGAATCATCTTATCTAATGATAGTTAGTGTAAATGTAATTTTCAAGTAGAAGATTCTACAACTTAACCTTTTTCAATAAAAACACAGGCAAAAAAAGCTCACCCATTAAAACAATTATAAAAATGTACACTTATAAATTCACATGTAATGCATGTTGCAGATAACCCACCATTTTTTAAGAAAGTTTATCTGTTACAATGAGGCATTTGTAATGTTAAGTTTCAATGTGGTGATTTAATATCTACATGGATAAAATTCATACTCCTTTATCACCCTTTGAATTAGTCACTCAATCACAAGATGGAGTATACATGTAAGAATACAGTGGCAAATACAGCCATCATGGTCCTCCTTATGAAACTTACAGTCTAGTTGAAGAGATGGTTCTTACTCAAATAACCACACAAATAAGTGCAAAAATGTAACTGTTGAAGCACCATGTAGGAAAGGTATACAGTGCCATGAGGTGTGTCATGGTTTATTTCTGTGTCAACTTGGGCCACAGAACACATAAAAGTTAGGGCCACTGTGCCATGAAATGCCCAGATATCTGACTAAACATTCTGGGTATGTCTATAAACGTGTTTTTAGAAGAGATTAACATTTGAATTGGTGGATGGGCATCATTCAATCCAACAAGAGCCTGAGAAGAATGAAAAAGTGGAGGAAGATTGGATGCCAGTCCCTCTAACTGTTTGAACTCAGACATTGATCTTCTCCTGTCCTCAGTGCTACTGGTTCTCAGGACACTAGCAGCTTTCTTGGATTTCCAGCAAATCATGGGACTTCTCAGCTTCCATAATAACATGAGCTAATACCTTACAATTAACCTCTCTGTATATATTCTATTGGTTCTGTTTCTCTGGAGAACCCTAATACAAGGGATTATAATTAGAAGGCTTTCATGATAAACTGACACCAAATGCAGTCTGAAGGATAAATAAAATTAATTAAGTTAAGAGGGGTTCCTAGAAATAATATACCAGGCAAAGAGAAGAGTCTACATAAATATTCAATCCTAAGAATCAACCAAAGGACTTGTATGCATGCATATAAGCCTAACCAATGGATACAGACACCAGAGGGATGAGGGCATGAGTAGGGAGGGTGGGGGGACAATGGAGGGATAAGGACACATATGGAATACCTTAATCAATGAAGAAAAAAGAGAGAGAGTATGAGTAATAGAGAGGAAGCTGAGATAGGAAGTAGGTGACACCTTGTAGACTAGGTGAAGAATTTTTTCTTTATCCTAAAAGCATCTGCAAACATTGAAGGGTTTTAAACAAGGGGATGACTTGTCAAATTTTTATTTGAAGAAAGCTCATTTTGGCTGCAAGAAATAATATATAGAAGGAAGCCAAAAAGAAAGAGATTATGGTTTGAGCCAAGATAGTGGTAGTAAATGTGAAGGAAATAAATTACACAAATACTGAAGATAGTAGGAAGTAAAATGACAAAGTCTACAATTAGTTCAAAAGGTGAACAAAGACAGGCAGGTTTGTTGTGGTGGGTAGGGAAAGGGCAGCTGTTGTTTAAACCATGAGTTCCAAGAAGAACATGCCAAGTTTGAGGTATCACTGTAGCATTCAAGTGAAAATTGTAGATCTTTAGATATTCAACTTTGGAGCTCAGAGGAGTCTGAACTAGATAGAGACGTAAATATTTGAACTATCTGCATATAATTGAACCTAGGGAGAGGGCAAACAAAGGAAAAAAGAGGGCCTAAAATCAAGTGTGAAGGAAATACAATAAAAGATGTATGAGGATGAACCTAAAGATGCATGATGAAGAATAGTCAGAGATACAGGAGAGAGGCCATGAGAGGGTTGTTTAGAAAAGGACAGTTTAAAAAAGCAACTTGTGCTGGCGAGAGGTTAAGTATCATGAGGTCTGAAGAATGTAATAAGTTGTTATATTATTTAACTCCATCTTCTATACTATATGACTCTTGTCTTTTATTACTTTAAATGTGATTTACATATATTTAGTTTCCAATATATTCTATGACTGATCAGGTATTCTATAAACAGGAAAATTTTGGGATCAACAAAAATAGACAGATTCTTCTAGATTATATTTCTCAAATTACAAAACGAATTATCACCAGAAACTAATAACACATAGACACAATTTTAGAATCACTGAACTATAAATGCCATGTGGGATCAAAAGCATTTTGGAAAGATATTTCAAAATTTATCAGAGCTAAATACATTTGTTGTCTAAAAGTTAAGTACAAGATAAAAAACTCCAGTTAGATTATTAAAACATAACTGACTATTTGCAATATGAAAAACACATATTTTTAAAAATTTAAGGAAGAAAACAGAGATGACATGGCAGGAAAATGCAAAGAAAAAGAAAATACTGGTAAAAATATTAACCTATATATATAATAGTCTAAGTGATCATTAGACCTTTCAACCATTTGACCAATAGCTATGACGCACACTGACCACCAGAGGCAGATGCTCAAAGCACAAGCATGGAAACATGAAATAGATCGATGAATCTCAGAGGGAAGGGGGGAGAGGGTGGGATTAACCAAAGATCTTATATGCATACTAGAGGCCCGGGGCAAGGATTTGTGCACTAGCAGGGTCCCTCGGCCTGGCCTGCAGGAATTGGCCAAAACTGGCAGTCTGATGTCCCTTGAGGGGTCCCGAATTGTGAGAGGGTGAAGGCCAGGCTGAGGGACCCCATCGGTGCAAAAATCTGTGCACTGGGCCTCTAGTATCAAATAAAATTGAATACAAGACAGAAAGCATTAAATAAATCAAGAAAATTTTATTATAGTAGAGGCCAAATAAAAATGAAGATTCACTTTTACCAACTGCGGAAAAGTATCAGAATAATGTATGCTTCTAAGGGTGAGAGGTGAAAACTGACTGGGAAGAGGCATGAAGGAACTTTTCAAATTGATGGTAACTTCTGTATCTTAACACGGTCTGCATTATACCAGTGATCAGTTTGTCAAACTTCAGTTAAGATACACTTAAGATTTTTGTACTTCACTATGTACTATAATTTTGCCTCAAAGGGAAAAACAAAAACCTCTGAATGAGTGCTGAATTCTAGTTAATATGCATGCTGAAGTTAACATTCTCAAAGTCTCTGTTCCCTGCCAATTGCTGGGGGAAGGGATTGGACAATAGACACATGCCCAGTAAGGTCTGGATGAGATGGGAAAGTAACTTACCTGTCTGTCACTCACACCTGGGAATGAGTCAATGACCAGAATAGGCATGAGCACTGCATAGGCAGGAAAATTTAATATTTAAACTCCTGAACAAGGGGAGTTCTCTCTCTCTCTTGCTGTTTGCCTGCACTCTTGGCTCTCTTGTTGCAGGGGACATGCTTCTTACATTTGCCCACATTTCTTAGGGCCATGTGGGACCCAGACAATGGACTGATGGACTGAATCTAGCCTGATGCTACACCAGACTGCTCCACCATGGAATGGAAACTCCGTACACTGGCTTTGCTTTTAGCTCTACTGAAGCCCCAGCTGCATCTTTTTCAGGACTGTTAAGGAACATGGGACATTACAACAAAGAGAATGTAACTCCATGAAAATAAAGCCTTTTTCCACTTCTCTTCCTCCCAAGGGGGCTCCATAAATGCTCATTCTAGCAGTGCCCCAAGGATTCCACTTCCACTAGCAACAGAGGAATCCCATCCCTATGATCCTCCAATAACAGACCCAGATACACAGTCTTACAGAGAAATTACATCAATTACTCAATTAATATTGATAACATTTTACATACCCCAGATTCTATAGAGGGAAAATAGACCAGGGACTTCCCTTATAGAAACTGGAACTGCCAGCCTTGCTTTCCAAGCCTCCTTTGCAGCTAGAGCCAGACCCAAAACCTACTGCAGATCAGATATACACAGTGTGACTGGAAGTTAGCCAGCAACTCAAGGACCAGAAATCTGTCAAAGAAAAGCTGACACTAGGCAGTAGAATTGCAGCCATTTCTAATTTCCAGAGTCAACAATGTTATACAATTCTGTGGCACCATTGTGTGGTCATGCATTTTTTGTATGGGCCAATCAAGATTATGTCTGATGCCTTGGCAACACTGGCAGAGTGCTATCTTCTCCATACCACCCTGGAGAGTGTAACCTCCCCTAGTCTAGTTCTCAGTATTCTGAGAGATTCTCTGAGACTCCCAAATGCTTTCATGAATCCATTTTCTACTACTGTGAGAACTGTGAGAATAAGTTTCCATTTCTTCCACACTAATACACAATACAAAATAAAGCATTGGTAACAAAAGCTGACAGAGATGTCTTTTAAAAGCATAGGTCCATCTCACATATGTTATCAATGCTCATGTAAAATTCATTTCATAACAGCTTATAAAAAATGATTCACTTTGACTCAGAGGGGTTTTCCCAAAGAAGGTCTTCACTATTAGGAAATTTACTGTTATAATTAATATAATTAAAAGGTCAAAGGAAATAAGCTATTTAGTCATCATTATAGATGCCAAAAAGACATGTGATAAAATTAAACATCCATTACTGATTCAAAATAATCTTCATAAAACTGAAAGGATAGTTTCTTTAACATAATAAAATACACGTTATTAAAACTCAAATTGCATCATCCTATATAATAAAACACTACTATGCAAATCACCAAATGGCAGAAGGACCTGTCGCTCTGACACGCACTGACCACCGGGGTAGACACTCAATGAGAGGGTGCAGGCCAGGCCAAAGGACCCCAGTCCCACCCCCCATCCAGCCAGTGCACACATTCCGTGCACCAGTCCTCTAGTAGCTAATAATTACCATACACTTTTGAAGAACTAGACAAAGTAATTAGAAAAAAGAAGAGTCATAACAATTGAAGACTAAGAAAGAAAATGTCACTTATTTCAGATAGTATGATTGTATATATATAAACTCAAGCTCATCAACTGACATTCAGTTGTAGATAAAAATAATTAAGCCTGCTAGGTATAAATGAGATACACAAATATCAAAAGCAGCAGCTTTTCAAAATCTGACTTTCCTTACAACCACTTAGGAAAATGCAGTAAAGAAAAGATGTGATTTAGAATGCAACAGAAACAAAAATATATAGGAAAAAACTTAAATGTATAAGAATTCTATGATGAAAACTATAGTCAAAGACATTAAATAGGAGGATTAAAAATGGCAGCATTTTAGGAAGACGTATCCAGTGCCTTGTCTGGGAACAGAGAGGGTGAACAGCTGAAATGAGTAGCATCCAGCCCAAATTAGCAGTGGAAATCGAGCTGGGAGACAGCCTACAGCCAGGTAAGGCAGAAGTCTCCCGAGAGAGGTAAATTCAAGGCTTTGGGAAAGATATTCTGCCAGACTTTAGCCCTGAGGATCAGAAAGTCTCCACACAGCACTGGCGCCGACACCGACACCCAGCCGTGTCTCCTGAGACCAGTGCAATGGGAAAAGGGTCCGTGGAACTGCTGGTCAGCAGGGGCTTCTAGATCTGGCTTCACAATCAGGAAAGGGCTGGGGTGTCTGGGCAGGAGAGAAGCGTGCCCCCCTCGAAGTGGATTCTACATCTGGGTCCACAGTCACTAAAAACTGAAGTGTGCCAACAGGAGAGGCGCGCGCAGCCGCAGCCTCTCCCGCCTCTGTAGCCAGCGTCTTACTGCACTGAGCCCTGCGCAAAGGGCCTTGCGGATACAGATACTTACCCGTGGGAGAAGGTGCCGAGTTCTGGAATCTGGAGAGAGAGGGAGCTCAGGAGAGGTGGCAGTGAGTTGGGTGCTGACTCATGCCGGAGCCTGGGACCTGGGAAGCCATTGTGCCCTGAAGAGACAACCCCTCCCTCCAGTATCCAGGCAACTAATACAGCCACACCCAGATTCCACCCTGAACAGTGAAAAGGATTTTTTTTAAAAAAAACAACCTAACAAGTCCCTGAGACTCTAAAGAGACTGGCCTAAAGAGAGACTTTTGGTCCCAGCAAGCGGATCCTGAGAAACACAACAGTACAGAAGTCTGGGATATTAAGCCAGCCAAAGGAACATTTTACTTCTTCATTTTTATTTTATTCTATTTTTATTATTATTACTTTGTTACCTTTCCTTTTTTTCTTTGTTTTCCTGTTTGTTGCTTTATTTTCTAATTCTCTTTACTTAATTTTCCATCACTCTATTTTATTTTATTTTATTTTATTTTATTTTTTGCTATTTTTATACCATTTTTGAAATCAAAGTTTTTGTAAATTTAATTTCTTTTCTTTTCTTTCATTCTCTTTCCTCTTATCCACCCACTCCCTTTCTACTTCCTCTATACTGAACTGAAATCCTCCCTGTATTCCTCCAATTCTTAACCTTATCTTCTATATATAAGCTCAGCATCTACAGATTCTGCTCCCATCCTCTATGCTGGTGGTGGTCACTTATAGTGGGGTTATTATTGTTGTGCATATACTCATGCTTTGGTCCCTTTGTGCGGTGTCTTGTCAAGGTGAATTTTATCCAGTCAGGCCAGGTGCTAGAGAGTGAATCTCACAACCAGACACCTGTAGAGGAAACTCCATCCACAAACGGGTCAATAATACCCCAGACCCAACTACAGAGGCAGGAAGAAGGTGGCGGTGAGGAAGAGAGCTGTAAGTCAGTGAGGGACCAAAAGAGGAGTGTGTGGTCATGTGGAATGTGCGTGTGTGTATGTGAGTGAGGCACAGATAGATCCCACAGTGGCCTGGCTAAACGGGCTTCCTTAACTAGACAGCCTCTGCTACCACTGTAAACAGTTCCAAGAGGCCAGCCCATCCTCACAGGCTTAGCGTTTTTAAGGGGAGAGCTGCTGTAACTGGGAGCCAGACTTCACCCCTGCCAGGGACCTGCTACTTTAGCTGTAGTCCCACAGTCAACTAGTCTCCAGCCACCCTGAGCATAGGCTCCTGTGAGTTCTGAAGCGTGCACTCCTCAGACCAGCCCAACGCCTTAGCCCAAGGCACTGCAACCACACAAGCAGCAGACATGTGAGCAGCCCACCCCTGTCCAAGGAGCAGCAGCTCCTTGACCAGCCTGCCCCAGGCCTAAGAGCAGAAGCCTCACGTGGCAACCCCCTGTCCAAGGATCAGCAGCTGTGTGAGTGGCCCATTCCCCAGTCCGAGGAGCAGCATCCACATGAGCAGCCTTGCCCCTGTCTGAGGAGCAACCCACACTAATCCAAGGATCATCAGCCAAAAGCAGTCTGCACCTGTCCGACAAGCAGCAGCTGGCTACAGCCTCACGAGCAACCCACTCCATCTAAGAAAAGCAGCAGCGTACAGCCAGCCTAGATCTAAGGAGCAGCAGCCACATGATCAGCCCACCTCTGTCCAAGGAATAGCAGCTGTGTGAGCACATTCCATTACCAGCCAGAGACACCACTCCTGCTAACAGCACCCACCAGAGGAGCCACTGTCATCTGAGGAGCAGCCACCTTGAGGAGCAACTGCAGCCAGAGGAACCACTGCCACCCAAGGAGCAGCCCCTGCACGATTCGACATCTAGATAAGTTGGTGAGACCAAAAATGGGTAGACAAAGAAACCCGCAAAGAAAAGAAAAGGAGGAATCGCCAGAAAAGCAGCTAAGTGAAACAGATGCAGGCAATATGTCAGAAAAAGAATTCAGAATAAGGGTCTTAGAGTGCATAAACTGGATGGAGTAAAAAAATCAACAACTTATGTAAGAATCAAGAAGAAATGAAGGGTGATATAGCTGCCATAAAGAACACCATGGAAACTTTCAACAGTAGACTAGGAGAAGCAGAGGACCAAATTAGCGAATTAAAAGACAGGGAAACAAAACACACCAAAATTGAACTGCAATTAGAGAAAAAAATCAAAAGACAGGAAGAGAGCCTAAGAGAGCTATGGGACAACATGAAACGAAGCAACATATGAATAACAGGGTGCCAGAACAACAAGAAGAGGAACAAGGATTAGAAAATGCTAAAGGGACTGGTGTAAAAAAATGAAATAAAAAGGTAAGAAAGAACACAGGCACAAAAAATAAAATGGCTACAAACAAGTACCTTTCAATAATAACTTTAAGCAAAAATCTCAGAAAACTTCCCTGAAGTGGGGAAGAAAAAAGTCACATAAGCACAGAGAGTCCCAAATAAGATGAATCCAAAAAGACCCACACCAAGACACATCATAACTACCATGGTAAATGTTCATGACAAAGAGAGAATCTTAAAGGCTGCAAGACAGAGACAGAAAATTACATAAAGGGAGCTCCCATTAGATTATCAAATGATTTCTCAACAGAAACACATCAGGCCAGAAGAGAACGAACAGAAATTTACAAAGTGATGCAAAGCAAGGGACTGAATCCAAGATTACTCTATCCAGCAAGGCTATCATTCAAAATTGAAGGGGAAATAAGAAGCTTCACAGACAAAAAAAGGCTAAGGGAATTTATCTCCACAAAGCCAGCAATGCAAGAAATTCTAAAGGGACTGGTGTAAAAAGATGAAATAAAAAGGTAAGAAAAAACACAGGCACAAAAAATAAAATGGCTACAAACAAGTACCTTTCAATAATAACTTTAAATGTAAATGGACTAAATGCTCCAATCAAAAGACACTAAGTGGCTGAATGGATAAAGAAACATGACCCATATATTTGCTGTTCACAAGAGACTCACCTCAGAATGAGGGACTCACACCGACTAAAAGTGAAGGGATGGAAAAATATCTTTCAGGCAAATGGAAACGAAAAAAAAAGCTGGGGTAGCTATACTTATATTGGACAAAATAGACCTCTTAGTGAAGGCCATAACAAGAGATAAGGAAAGCCACTTCATAATACTAAAGGGATAGATGCAACAAGAGGACATAACTCTGATAAACATATATGCACCAAATTCAGGAGCACCTAAATACATAAAAAAACTCCTGAAAGATATCAAGGGAAAGATAGACAACAATACAATCATAGTAGAGGACTTTAATACACCTCTGACATCACTGGATAAATCCTCTAGACAAAAATATCAGCAAAGACACGGCAATCCTAAATGACTCACTAAATCAGATGGACTTAATTGACATCTTCAGAACATTTCACCCCAAAGCCGCGGAATATACGTTCTTCTCAAGTGCACATGGGACATTTTCAAAAATAGACCATATATTGGGTCATAAGCAAAGTCTCCCCAAATTCAAGAAGATTGAAATCATATCAAGCATCTTCTCAGATCACAATGGCATAATATTAGAAATATACTACAATAAAAACAATCCAAAACATTCAAACTCTTGGAAGCTGAACAGCATGTTATTAAATATTGATTGGGTTACCAATGAGATAAAAGAAGAAATTAAAAACATCCTGGAAACTAATGACAATGAAAACACAACAATCCAAAACCTATGGGACACAATGAAAGCAATCCTGGGAGGGAAATTTATAGCTCTGCAGGCCTACCTCAAAAAACAAGAAAAAATAGTAGTAAATTATCTAACTTCACAACTCAAAGAATTAGAAAGAGAGCAACAAGAAAAGCCCAGAGTGAACAGAAGGAAGGAGATAATAAAGATTAGAGCAGAAATCAATGACACAGAGACCAAAAAAAATACAAAAGATCAATGAAACCAAGAGCTGGTTCTTTGAAAGGATAAACAAGATTGATGAACCTCTAGCCAGGCTCACCAAGAAGCAAAGAGAGAGGACCCAAATAAACAAAATCAGAAATGATAGAGGTGAAATAACAACAGACCCCACAGAAATACAAAGGATTGTTAAAAATTACTATGAACAACTCTACTCCAACAAACTAGACAACATCGAGGAAATGGACATATTCCTAGAAAAATACAACATTCCAAAACTCAATCAGGAAGAATCTAAAAATCTTAATAGGCCAATAACTATGGAAGAAATTGAAGCAGTAATCAAAAAGCTTCCAGCAAATAAAAGCCCGGGGCCAGACAGCTTCACAGGGGAGTTTTACCAAACATTCAAGGAAGAACTAAAACCTGTCCTCCTGAGACTACTCCTAAAAATTCAAGAGGAAGGAGCACTTCCAAGTTCATTCTATGAAGCCAGCATTACCCTAATACCAAAACCAGATAGAGACAACACAATGAAAGAGAATTATAGGCCAATATCCCTCATGAACATAGATGCCAAAATCCTCAACAAAATCCTAGCAAATAGGATCCAGCAGTACATCAGAAAGATCATACACCATGACCAAGTAGCATTTATCCCAGGGATGCAAGGATGGTACAATATCTGCACATCAATAAACGTGATACATCACATAAACAAATTAAGAGATAAAAACCACATAGTCATATCAATTGATGCAGAAAAAAGCATTTGACAACATCCATTTTTGATAAAAACTCTCAGCAAGGTGGGAATAGAAGGATCATACCTCAACATAATAAAAGCCATATATGACAAACCCACAGCCAACATCATACTCAATGGGCAAAAACTAAAACCATTTCCCCTTAGAACAGGAAGAAGACAGGGATGGCCACTCTCACCACTTCTCTTCTACATAGTACTAGAAGTATTAGGCATCGCGATTAGACAAGAAGAAGAAATAAAAGGAATCCAAATTGGAAAAGAAGAAGTAAAACTGTCCTTATTTGCAGATGACATGATATTGTACATAAAAACCTAAAGACTCCATTAAAAAACTATTAGACTTAATAAATGAATTCAGCAATGTAGCAGGATACAAAATTAATGCTAAGAAATCCATGGCATTTCTATACACCAATAGTGAACTTATAGAAAGAGAGACTAAAGAAGCAATCCCATTTACCATCAAACCACAAAAATTAAGATATCTAGGAATAAACTTAACTAAAGAGGTAAAAGACCTCTACTCAGAAAACTACAGGATGTTGAAAAAAGAAATAGAGGAAGACATAAACAGATGGAAGAACACACCATGTTCATGGGTTGATAGAATCAACATCATTAAAATGTCCATACTACCCAAAGCAATCTATAAATTCAATGCACTTCCCATTAAAATACCAACGGCATATTTCATAGACCTAGAACGAACTTACCAAAAATTCATCTGGAATAAAAAAAGACCCCACATAGCTTCAGCAATCCTGAGAAAGAACAAAGTAGGTGGGATCTCCATACCAGATATCAAGCTATATTACAAAGCCACAGTGCTCAAAACTGCCTGCTACTGGCACAAGAACAGACATATAGATCAATGGAATAGAACAGAAAACCCAGAAATCGACCCAAACCAATATCCTCAATTAACATTTGACAAAGGAGGCAAGAACATACAATGAAGTCAAGACAGTCTCTTCAATAAATGGTGTTGGGAAAATTGGACAGATGTATGCCAAAAAAAATGAAACTAGACCATCAACTTACACCATACACAAAAATAAACTCAAAATGGGTAAAAGACTTAAATGTAAGATGGGAATCCATAAAAATACTAGAGGAATTTAAAGGCAACAAAATCTCAGACATATGCCGAAGCAATTTTTTTCACTGATACAGCTCCTAGGGCATTGGAAACTAAAGAGAAGATAAACAAATGGGACTACATCAAAATAAAAAGCTTCTTCACAGCAAAAGAAACCATAAACAAAACAACAAGAAAACCCACTACATGGGAGAACATATTTGTCAATGATATCTCCGATAAGGCTTTAATCTCCAACATTTACAGGGAACTCATACAACTCAACAAAAGGAAAATAAACAATCCAATCAAAAAATGGGCAAAGGACCTAAATAGACACTTTTCAAAAAAAGAACATTCAGAAAGCCAAGAGACATATAAAAACATGCTCAAAGTCACTGCTCAACCGAGAGATGCAAATCAAAACAACAATGAGGTATCATCTCACACATGTCACAATGGCTATCATCAACAAATCAACAAATGACAAGTGCTGGAGAGGAAGCAGAGAAAAAGGAACTCTCCTGCACTGCTGGTGGGAATGCAGACTGGTGCAGCCACTATGGGTGACAGTATGGAGTTTCCTCAAAAAATTAAAAATAGAACTCCCATTTGACCTTGTGATTCGACTTCTGGGAATATATCCCAAGAAACCAGAAACACCAATCAGGAAGGATATATGCACCCCTATATTCATAGCAGCACAATTTACCATAGCTAAGATTTGGAAACAGCCTAAGTGCCTATCAGCAGATGAATGGATTAGAAAACTGTGGTACATCTATACAATGGAATACTATACTGCTATAAAAAAGAAGAAATTCTTACCATTTGAAGCAGCATGATGGAACTGGAGAGCATTATGCTAAGTGAAATAAGCCAGTCAATAAAAGAAAAATACCACATGATCTCACTTATTTATGGATAATAAAGACCACTATAAATTGATAAACATAAACAAATACAGAGGCAGAACTGCATTGAACAGACTGTCAAACTATAGCTGGAAGGCTCAGGAGGGTTGGGGGGAGTTAAGAGATCAACTGAAGGACTTATATGCATGCATATAAGCATAATCAATGGACACAAGACACTGGGGGTGGTAGGGGAGGAGGGGGGGAGATCAAGGGGAAAAATGGAGACTTATTTAACACTCTTTGTAATACTTTAAGCAATAAAACAAAATTAAATAAAGTTGAATAAATAGCAATGCATACTTTTTTTGGAAAAGATCGTTCAGTGTTGTTCAGTTGTAAAGTTATTTTACAAATACAATACAATCTCATTAAAAATACAAATATGTTTTTTGAGAGAACAAGAAAACCTACTATAAAATGTATATAGAAAAATAAAAATAGGAAAAGCAGGTAAAATAAATAAGTAATGAAGTACTAGTCCTATCAGATATTTAAGTATGTTATATAATTATAGTTATTAAAGCAGTACATTAGCAAATGAAAAGAACAATACAATAGAAGCATTCAAAAAAAGACCCAAAGAGACAGAGACATATATATATATATATATATATATATATATATATATATATATATATATATATGGCAACATTTTGCAATAGTGAAAAATGGCAAGCTATGCAATATATGGATAGTTTGGTAGTTTGGTTATCTGTTTTGGCAACTGTTTGACTATTTGATAAAGAAAAAAGGACCATATTCCTACCTAATTCATTAGAGGATGATAAATTCCAAATATATCAAATATTTAATGCAAATAAAATGAAAAAGTAACAGTTTGATATGAAATTATGAAAAGATTTTAGGGGGGAGGCCATTCTTTATATTCAAACCACAGAAGCCATATAAAAATTTGACAAATATGAATGCATTAAAATAGAACATTTCTAAAACCCAGCAAATTTTCTTGAATTCCTTCCATGGGAGAGTAACTGGAAGTGTTAGAAGTCTCCCTTTGAGCAGCTGCACCCACCACATAGCCTCATGAATGCAGAGAGATGCTGAACACGAGGACATCAGAGTGCGTGTGAAGAGTGCCTCACCCAGGGCTCACACACAGAAAGAGCAAAGTAGATTTCATCTGTGATGACTAGTAATAACATCTAAACACACAGCAATATAAAACACCCAAGATTTACAGAGTGTTAACTACATGCTAGGCATAATTCTAGGTGTTTCGTGTCCATCATCATATTTTTCTTCCCACTTGCAGGTAAGGAAGCTAAAGGACAGAGGAATGAAGTAATTTTTCCAAGGCCAGACAAGAAATGAGCAGAGCCCATACTCCTTTTTTATTTTTAATTTTTTTTTTTATTTTTGCTTAAAGTATTACAACAAGTGATAGGTAGGTCTCCATTTTTCCATTTTTTTCCCTTGCCCTTCCCTCCTCCTCCCCTACCCCCCCCCCCGTTTCTTGTGTCCATTTATTATGCTCATATGCATGCGTGCCAGTCTTTCGGTTGCTCCCTTAATCCCCACCACCACCAACCCTCCCCAGCCTTCCAGCTGTAGGAAGCCCATACTCTTAACCACATGGAGTCCTACTGCTGCTTTGTAGCTTATTTCATATGGCTGGAAAAGCAAATATGAGAATAATTAAATCTCAGGGTAGTAATTCACTAGCTGTGTGGCCTTGGTCCTCTGATCAAATCAGTCCTTCACTGATAGATTCAAAACCAAGCCAGAATTTTGAGTCAGATATAAGCTTTGTATCTCCTATTCACAGAAGACACCTAGTATTTTGTGAATATATATACAGCAATCAAAGAAGGACAGATATTGCATAGAATGAAAAAAATATAAAATGATATAAGATTTGCTTCAATGTATTAAGATTACTTGAAGTTAAATTTTGCAAACAAACAATAAATGGTCTAGTAAATATTAAAAGCATTCATTGAGTCACTTTGCCATTTTTACTTTGTTTTTCTAAATTCATTTTTACATTTAAAAATTGGAAAGGAAGTTGGGAGTAAGGTTCTCTTTAAATAAAATTTTTTTCACTTGCTTCTAAAGTAAATTACATGAGTCACTTATAAATAAAAACAGCTCAGTTACAGAGTAAGGTTTTGTTTAAAGGCCCAATGAAGAATGTAAGACCTAAATGGAATTTGTGGTTTTTGAAACCACAGGAAAAAAAGGAGACACGTTCTGGCCTACTGAATGTCAGATCAGGCCTGTGATCATTTCTGTAGGCGATAAAATTTTTTCCAATCACCAGCAGCCCAAGGATTGATCTGAGAATAGCTCAAAGAACAATAATTAAAAAGATAAAAATGGAAGAGTGGAAATGTAAAGGCATGCAAAGTCTCAGTGGCATGACACAACTATGACCGGATTGCATTCCAAGTCATAGATTGATTTCAGGAAGCCTAAACATACTGGATTTAGATGTCTTCTGATAATTCAAAGAAGTCTATGCATTTTATTTAACAACACTAGGGGCCCGGTGCACAAAAATTTGTGCACTCGGGGGGTGGGGGTCCCTCAGCCTGGCCTGTGCCCTCTTGCAGTCTGGGACACCTCGGTGGAGATGTCTACCCGCTAGCATGCCTGGCCAGCCTGGGTGAGGA
>PVJC01025881.1:0-24436 GCA_004026665.1 Murina feae | reverse complement strand
TAGGGGAGTGGTTAGGGGCAATTGGCAGGCAAGAGGTTGGGAGCCATCAGTCCTGGATTGTGAAGGGATCCCAGATTGGAAAGGGTGCAGGTTGGTCTGAGGGATACCACCCCCACCCCCCAGTCCCACTCCGTGCATGAATTTTTGTGTACCGGGCCTCTAGTTTGATAATAATGGCTCAGTAGGCAAATAAATAAGTGCAATCTAATTTCAACAAAAAAAATAAGGATATTATATAAAGGTATATAGGATGCAACCAGTTATATTCAGATAATTTTGTAGACTTAAGGAATTGTATTGTTTAAAAAAATGGCACTTGAGCATTCAACAAAAAGTTTGAAATTTTAAAAAATGTTCTGTTTTTGTTGAAAATAACAATTCCATTCAGATACTTAGAAAGTAGGAAAAATATTTTTTTATTTTCCTTTTTAATGTATAATTATAAAAATATAAGTATAAAAATGCAAATAATAAATAAATTTGAGAACTGTTCTTTGGGGAAATTGAAACAAAATTAAAAATAGACAAAATTTTGTTTAAATTCTAGTCAAGAAATTAAAAAACCAACTCAAGTAAAGTTAGAGGTCAAAATGGGAACATAATAAAAATAAATTTATAGGAAGCCTTTTTAATTCTCAGAGCTTTGTCTTGTTCTTTTTATTTATACATAACCTAGCACATCCTTAACCTAACACCTCATAGGTGTAGCAGACTCTAATAAATATTTATAGAATGAATGAATATAGAAGATATTAAAAATTATAAGAGGACACTTAATACAGTTGTGTACTCATTAACTCAAATAAAAGTTCCAGCTTCGAAGAGTTTTATGCTTGAATTTTTTTCAATCTTTTAATGGTTAAATGCTTTTTTCTTTATTTTAGGACATTGAAAATATGAAAAATTTCCTAGTTATTTTATGAAAGTAAAAAAGTAATAAAATCTGATAAAATAGAAAATGAAAAAGAAAGAAAACAAAGGATTGCATACATGTACAAACACAAAAAAGCAAAACACAAAAACAAGAGCAATATCATTTATCTGCAATGAGAAAACATTAATAAAGTGCTAGCAAACCTAATTAAAATATTTAAAAGGTAGTCCATCGTATCCAAGCAGTATTCCTTCTAGGAATGCAAACCTGATGAAATACAAGACTGTATAGCCTGTGGTCATCAGCATGACATTGGGATCCAGGCAGCTTGATTCATTCTGTTTTCTCACTCAGTGGCTGTGTGACCTTGAATGGATTACTAACCTTTCTGTGCCTTAGTTTTCTCAACTGCAAAAAGGGGATAATAATAGTATTGATCTTAGAGAGCCAGTTGAGGAGATTAAATGATATGTAATATGCTAAGCATAGTGCCTGGTATGTAGCAGTGTTACTATTACTGTTGTTATTACTATTTATCACTATCATTATCATTTTAATAATCTCTGAAGGTATCACTGTCAGATTTTTATTCCAGGGCAGTAATATAATAATAGTAGTGGCCCGGTGAATGAAATTTGTGCACATTAAAAAGGGATTAATTAGAGGAAATATTTTAATATTGCTATTTGTCCTTTATCTATAATAGAAGTATCAGAGATGAAAGAAAATTAGTAAAATGTATATGAAAATCTTTCTCCTGTCAGAGTCTGGATGCACTTCAAGACCCAGAGTCAAGTCCCCACCCACCTGCTGTGCCTCAAAATCATGCGAGACCCAGACTCAGCTGACCCCACCCCCACTGGGTGAGATCCAGATCCAGGGGGCACAGCCTCAAGTCCTCTGGCCTGGTGCCGAGGAGGGGGGACACAACCTCAGGTCCCCCAGCGCACCCTCTGGTACTCTGGCCCAGCGCCAGGTTGGGGGCATGGCCTGAGATCCCTTAGCCCGGCACCAGGATAGACAACATGGCCTGAGGTCCCCTGTCAAGCCCTGCCAACTAGGGGGCACAGCCTGAGGTCCATAACATCAAAGGCGTATATATCAAAGGCCTGGCACCAGGGTGGGGGATGTGGCTTGAGTTACCCTGTCAAGCCTCACCGGGTGGGGGCCCAGCAACATGCAGCCTCAGGTCCCTACTGATTGCTCGTTAAGGCTTGTTACAGGAACTTGGCTTCTGTTGTAGGCACAGCCATCTTATGTTACAAAATCCCTGCCTCCACTGTGGGCGCAGCCATCTTAACTGTTACAGCGTAATGGTCAATTTGCATATCCTCTCTTTATTAGATAATGCTAGAGACCCGGTGCACAAAAATTTGCACTTGGCTGGGGCGGGGGGTGTCCTCAGCCCAGCCTGTGCCCTCTCACAGTCTGGAACCCCTTGGGAGATGTCCACCTGCTGGCATGCCTGGTCAGGCTGTTTGAGGGGCTGATGGCTGTTTGCAGGCTGGCCAAGCACCCCAGTGGAGACCCTTACCCCATGGGGGTGTGGCCAGCCTGAGTGAGGGGCTGAGGGCCATTTTCAGGTTGCTCAAAGCCCCTTCAGAGTTCAGGTCTCTATTGGGGTGCCTGGCTGGAACCAGGTATCTGGGATTTATTTAACTTCTATAATTGAAACTTTTTGCCTTGGTCCCCCCCTCGAAGCCTGGGTTGCCCCTGGCAACCCAATGTCCCAGCCTGGCAGGTATCTGAGGTTTATTTTCTATAATTGAAACTTTGTAGCCTTGAGTAGAGCTCAGGGCCCACAGGGCCCTGGCTTCCTCCATTGCCCTGGGCAACTCCAGCTCCGTGGCTACTGCCATCTTAGTTGAGTTAATTTGCATATTTGCTCCTGACTTGTTGGTGGGTGTGGCTTGTGTTATAACAGAGTGAGAGTTAATTTGCATATTACTCTTTTATTAGATTAGATGTACAATTGCTAGAAGTATTGTTTTAGATTATTTTGATTAATAATTGAATACAAAAAGTTAAAGAAGAGATATTGTGTATTATATAATAAGTAAAAATATGTTGACGTCCAATGTTCTCCTTTTCACATGCCCAGGAAAGCTTTTCCTTAAGGTAGTGTTGATAGAGTGGGTGACTCATTCGTGACTCATGGTTGAGTCTAGTGTGAGCAAAATTGAAGCTCTGGGGTACATCTATGTCTCTGTCCTACGATTCACTGCAATCATAATATACTTACACTTGAGGGGGTAAGATTTTGCAACTCACTGGGAAAGCTGGAAATAAAATGGTGGGTGAGCTACCTTCCAAAATCTAGTGGTAGATTTGGAGATAGCATTGTCACCATGATTTTTAATGGGGATTGTGTTTACTAAGGAAACATGGCAAGGGGAGGTGGGAGATAGCTGAGTTAATGTACCCCTTTGTCCCACCAGGCAAAGCGAAGGGGTATATATCAAAGCCTGTGATTGCTCTTTACTGTATAGAATAAATTTGCCTTACTCCTTACATTAAAATATGAAATAAGAATCAAACTATCCTCTCAATTATTATAAACAGTTGTGCAAGTGAAAAGATTGTCTTTTCTGGGAATACCACAAGCTCACCAAAAAATAAATCATCTTACAATTCTGTGAAGTCATTGTAATCTGATAGAGTGAGAAAAAAATCTTAGACTTTGATTCATCACCACTGTGTGCGCTACTATATCACTGCCCAGTACCATTATAATTTCCCTGCCACTCAAAACTACACTGCAGTCACTAAAAGGTAGCAGCTGGGACACTGATGACCTGTCCTTAAAAAAAAATAAAAAAGATTGAACAGGAAGTGGGGAAATGGCACCTCATAAATTTTACCCTATCACATGGAATAGCCACCAAGAGTTTACACTGACTAACTATTGTATTTTCTATGGTTAATATGCCTCTATCACAACATTGAGGCCACTAAATTCTCATGGACTGAAACTTGGCTTAACGTATTATCTCTTCTCTCTGGGAATTTTAGAAACTCTTCGTGGTCACAATATTCTCTTAGAGATTAATATGAATGTCAGATTTACATTAAATACCAGTATCTGTAAGAAGACAAATTATAGCTTTTTCTCGGGCTTCAGAAACTGACTTGGATGCTCAAAAGAAGGATGGCCATAAAATTTATGAGAGACATTTGAGTGAAAGAAAGTACCAAAATAAATTTATGTAATTTTTGGAAAGTTTATTGCTTGAAAATATTACTGTTTTATGCTCGTGGACCTACAAAGCAATTTTATCTAAAAACTAGAGGCCTGGTTCATGAAATACGTGCACTTGGGGTGAGGGTGGGGGGTCCCTCAGCCCGGCCTGTGCCCTCTCACAGTCCAGGAGCCCTTGGACACCCTTAGCACTGCTGCGGAGGCAGGAGAGGCTCCCGCCACCACCGCTGTGCTTGCCAGCCATGAGCCCAGCTTCTGGCTGAGCAATGTTCCCCCTGTGGGAGCATACTGACCACCAGGGGGAACCTCCTGGATTGGACATCTGCTCCCTGATGGTCAGTGCACATCATGTTGACTGGTCATTTGCTGTTTGGTCGATTTGTATATTAGCCTGTCATTATATAGGATTACTTTCAAGTCCTGGACAAGTGGCTCAGTTGATGGAGTGTCATCCCATACACAAAAAGTTGTGGATTCAATTCCTGGTCAGGACACATATCTGTGTTGTGAGTTTGATCCCCAGTTTGGGCACATGCTAGAAGCAACCTATCAATGTTTCTTACTTCGATGTTTCTCTCTCTTTCTAAACAATAAATATTTCCTTGGGTGAAGATATTTTTTAAAATGACTTTCAAAACAATTTTTTTCTTAAAGATAAAATAAATATATATTTGTATACTTTAAAGAAGTTTAGAAAACTACAGTATATTAGTCATGTAAACTATTAGGAAAGGAATAGTCTTATCACATATTCACATACTTTAGTTAGTTTCTTAGCTGAATCTGTCTCTAATACCATATCCAGAAAAAGAGGAATGTATGACATTTTTTAAAGATATGGGCCTACTATTTTTATTTTTTCTATGAATTTATCTGCACTGTTTTTTAATTAGAATTCTATGTTTAAACATTTGAAATAATTGACATCTTCATTAAATATTTCTTTGTAAAAGGTAAAAAAATATTCTCTCTTAATATGGTGAGGGAACTGGTAATCTCCAAATAAATTTTGTTAGATGAACTATATTCAAATTCCAATTCATTTTATATTGGAATGGATAAATATTTCAGCCCAAATATTTTCACAGGCACTGCCTTTTTGCTTCCATTTGGAGTTGTTTTCTTCAACAAATCTTATCTAATAAAAGAGTATTATGCAAATTAGGCATTACTCCGTGACAAAGATGACCATCCCCATGGCCACAAGATGGCCTCCCCGATAGCCACAAGATGGCGGCACCACTGAAGTGGTCAGGCCTGTTAGCCAGGCAGGTGGCAGGGGAGACAGGGGGCCCGAGGGGAGGAACAGGCGATCAGAGGGGGTTGGGGTCCCCTGCCTAGGCCAGAGGTCTCAGGCATGGGCAAGAGTGGAGCCAGTGATCAGAGGGGGCAGGCAGGGGCAGATCTGGTGATCGTAGGTGTATGAGGGTGCCCTACCCAGGCATAATGCCTGGGCCAGAGGCCTCAGGCCTGAGCAGGGGCAAGGCCGGAGATCACAGGAACCTGGGTTCCATAGAGCCAGCCATTGGAGGGGCAGGGGCGGAGACTGCAATAGCAGGGGTCTGGGCATGGATGGGGCTGGCAAAGCAGGGGTCTGAGGATCCCCTGCTCAGGCCTGCAGCCTTAACCAGAGGCTGCCAATGGGGCAAGGACAGAGCTGGCAATCACAAAGGCCTGGGTTCTGTGAAGCTGGCGATCGCCGGGGTTTGGGGGTCCCCTGCCCTGGCCTGCAGCCTTGGCCAGAGGTTACAGGCCTGGGCAGGGGTGGAGCTGGGATTGGAGGGGCGGGGGTGGAGCTGGTGATCAGAGTGAACTACAGAGGAAACACCTTTTCTTACTGCTTATTGGCTAAGCTTCCTGTATGCCACTGGTAATATTCTTAGTAACTTGGGTAATAAGAATCCCTAAAGGCGATCTAGGGTTTTTTCACCACATTCCTGGGAAAAAAAAATGAAGGTCCACTGCTGGAGGGTTAACAAATGTCATATCCTGCCGTACCCAGTTTGGCTCAGTGCATAATGCCTCAGCCTGCTGACTGCAGGGTCTGGGTTCATTTCTGACCAAGGGCATTTACCTCATGCAGGAGGCAACCAATCAAAGTGTTCCTCTCACTTTGATGTTTCTCTCTGTTTTTTTCCTTCTCTTCCACATTCTCTAAAAATCAATGGAAACATATCCTCAGGTGAGGATAAAAAAAAAGAAAAGAAAGAAAGAAATGTCATATCCTATGAAAGACACATCTTAAAAATGCCTAAAGAAAGTTGTCATTTCTTCATGGTGAAGGTACTGGAGTCCGTGTTGATTAAAACACCTTGGTGGCTGTGGTGACTGTCAGTGGCTATAGCAGCGGAGTGATGGGGCTGGTGGCTTTCCCTGATTAGCCTGGTCACCTCCCACAAAGGGAGGCCAGACTGCAACTTAGGCCTGTGCCCCATGGGGAGCAGGGAGTGGGCCTAAGCTTTCAGTAGGACACCCCCTGAGGGTTCCCAATATGTGAGAGGGGACAGGCTTGGCTGAGGAACCACCCCCCCACCCCGCCCAGTGCACAAATTTTGTACACCAGGCCCCTAGCATTTTTATAATACAACATTTCTCAAATAAGTTGTTTCTATTTATGATTTCCCTGAAAGTTTCACCCAATTTAGATGTTGCAAAATTATAGGGTTTCTTGATTTTATTCCATTCCAATACAGGATATAAGTTTATTTAATTTATTGAATTAAAAATAGGATATTTATCAACTAATTCTTGCCACAAGTTAGATGTTCCAAAGCTGTTGTGCAATTCCAAAACCAAATTTTATACACTGTCTGTGATCTTCTTTAATTTGTTCAGCTCTCTGTTGCTTTTGTAGAGATAAATGTCTTCCTGTTTGCAAGATATTGTCTTCAACAATTTCAATTCACAAAAGCTTCAACCTAACATTGCTTTTCTTGCTACATCATTTGTTGAATACTTAAAAATTTCCAGCTGTCTTTAAACAAAATACAATAAAAATTTAGAGAAATCATTTACAAAAAAAAATCACTTTCAGTATAAGACATTAATGTTGATTTATAAAGTAGTTATTCAAAGGCTCAGACATTCCTAAAGTCTTACTGATCAGAGGATGCAAAGAAAGAAAGAGTATACTGCCGGCTGAAGACTTTTTAAAAATTCAATATTAGTTTTATCAGGACAGTTTAGTTATTCCAATTGTATACATTAAAAATTTTATAGATTTTGGCAATTATTGCTTCTATTTCAATTTGTAGAATAGTACAGCTTGTTTGGATGAAATTATGAATTATTGTGTACACCACAATCAATTCCATATACATTCCTCTTCTGTAGGTATCGTAACATTGCTGTTACCATGTTGATGTCCTCCACAAAACTTTCTACTCATATTAGCACCACAACAAATGCTATAACTGCAATGGTACACTTTTAACATTCACAATGATATTACATGTTTTACCCTTGAGAGAATAAAATTTAAAAGCTTCAGTTTGATTTCAGCAACTGTATGGTGAAAAAGAAAAAAGAAATGCTATTGGAATTAACAGATTTTTACTTTGGAGCATCTGCTGGTACAAAACTGACATCTCTAAACCTGAGAGGTTTTCCTAAGGAAGCCATTGCATTTGCTGTTGTCACTTCCTGCTTTACACATGAACAAAAAAATTGGAATTGAAAATCAGCAGTATAACTTAAACCAGCAGTCAATTGATCAAAATGAAAACTCATTCTTCGAGAGTGAAATGTAGGCACACTTTTTGTGTTTGCATATGTAAACTTGTCCTTTTGGCCAATGTGTTCCTAAATAACAATTTTTGGTTGATGTTGATGACTTCCTAGCCAATTTTTTTCACCCTCTAGTTTTTACCTGCTCACTGATACCACTATGGCCTTTGTGATGAGTAAAAATTAAATATGTGCTTTCATTTTGAGGACAATGACGATAGAAGGATTTACTGCAAAATTCAAATAGTAATAGCAAACATCATGATAAATAGCTATAGATCCACATTGGTTGATTACATCACTACAGCAAGAGCATGCAAACCACTTACTATATATTTTAAGACTGGACTGCTCAGGCTCTATTTTCTACATATAGGGCTCTCTCTCTATTTCTATCTCTATCAATTTCTATCTCTATATCTATCTATCTATCTATCTATCTATCTATCTATCTATCTATCTATCATCTATCTATCAATGACCCTTTATTCTAGGATCTTAATGACTTCATGAATTTGCGGACCCCACAGGCTGCAACACATTTGGCTATTATACCAAGTGGCTGGTGGGGGAGAATCACCTAATACTTCTTCACCATCCCTAAGACAAAAGGAATTAACTGCTCAGACCTGAATGCTCTGAGCATTCTCCTTGATCTTGGAAGAATAAGAAAGAAATAAAAGGAGATAGAGAGGGAGTATAGCTGGTCATATTTTAGTGAATTTGTGTCTCATATCTACTGCCAGTAAGAAAATGACAGTAGCTGGAAATAGAGGTCTATCAGACCTATACCATCTTATTTTTATACAACTATCTGTATATATAAAAGCCCAGTGACCAAAACGGCAGAATGACCAGAACAACCTGAATGACAGGTGGCTATGACATGCACTGCAGCAGCCAACCAGCCTGATCCAGGCCCCAATTGTCCCTCCCCATGGCCTGCCCCATACCCGATTGTCCCCCAGTGCCCTGATCAGGGGTAGAGCTGACTGGCCAACAGCCCGAGGCCCCTCCCTCCAGCTGACCTGGCCTCTGATAGGCCCCAACACCCTGATCTGGGGACGGGGTCGCCTGGCCAACCGCCCATGCCCACTGCCCCACCAGCCCAGCCCAATGGGCCCCCATCAGAGTGGGCCGGCCAGACTCTACCCATCTACAAATTCATGTCACCGGGCCTCTAGTTAATAATAATATTTGGAAAAAATAAAATACTGAGACATACGCCAACTGAGCAGGCCCCCTGGACCAATAGGTAAACTAAGACTCTTCTGCAACCTGGGATGACCACCCAGCAAGCTTCTAAAGGTACATCATGTTTAGGGACAATTTACTAAGGGCTAGGACCTACGGGGGAGATATAATGGTGACCAAAATACAGTCCCTACTCTTTGCATATGCCCAGTTTACATAGTTCACTCTTGTAAAGCATGCAGTTTTCAAAGATTGTTTTCAAAATTAACTCCTTTGATATAGACATGTTTCAGGAATCACATCATTCCCTCTGCCATTGTTGGCTTTGAGAACTTTCCCAACCCTCTCCACAGGGGCACGCACCATCGTGGGGTACAATGTGTATCTCTGCTGGGCTGTTTTAAGAATATTATCCCTTCCCAGCACTGACAGGATGGGCCACTGCTAGAATGAAGCTTTCTCACTCAGCTTCTGTTGGTGCCACTCAGCAGCTTCGAGAGCAGCCAAAGCCACAGGAACGTCAGGGTGATTATTGGCCAATGTCAAACTTACTTTGGAGCACAGGCCCCTTAAGTTCAGGAGACAGATTTACCTTTCTTACGGGCTTAATAACATTAAGCAAATCAGCACTTCCTGCTGAAGGTGGGCTGCACAGCCAGCACACTAACAGTATCGTGAAGAAAGCACATGTGTTTAAAATAAAATTGTTTCTAACAGTAAGTCTCAAATACCTGCTCTTCTGGCATGGTTTTTGATTTTTAAGATTTTGTCAAGCTGTGATGACTTTAACCTTATTCTTTGAAACATTCTCCTTTCCCCTCTCTTCCATTCACCTATTAGATTGAATTTCTTCTAATGAAAAGAGAAATGGAATATACTCAGAATGCGCTTGAGGATCAAGCTGTTGTCATTCTTTTCTTTCTCATAAGACATTTGTACGCCATTTTAATCAGTGTTCCCTTTAGCATTCCCATTCCCAAACAAGAAACACTGGCTTCCTCACTGTTCATGTAAGCTGCCAGTCTCCAGGGTTTGTCATAATTTTAAAAAAACATCTGATTTTTGCATTGTTTGGTTTACTCTTCATTCCTATGTTGTCTCTCTAATCTTGGCCTTAATAACGTCTTATCTGTGAGAACACACCCAAATCTTTCCCACTCTGGCATTGGACAGTGGGTGGAGCCACAATGCTTTGATCTCTCTCAGCTATGATCTACTAGGTAAACCAAGGCAGATTATTTAACCTCTCCATGCCTCAGTATTTTATCTGTAAAATAGGGTAAAAAAAAGGAGTGCTTGTTCTCATAGGGGCGTTGTAAGCATTAAATGAGCTATATGTAAAGCACTCAGAGAGATAGTTGGCTGTTGTGATTCACCACCTGTTTTCCCAACTTTAGGGAATCAAGTAGAGCAGAAACATCATTTGATAGTCAATGTAGAGAACCTTTGAAAAGTGCTTGAGGAAACTCTCTTAGCATAAAAAGGCTGAGGGGGAAAAGAAAGAAAGAAAGATGGAGCATTGGCCTGCAGACTGAAGGGTTGGGTCATGGGTTCAATTCTGGTCAAGGACATGTACCTGGGTTGCAAGCTGGATCCCTGGCTCCAGTCAGGGTGTGTGCAGGAGCCAACCCATCCATGTGTCTCTCTCACATTGATGTTTCTCTCTCCCTTCCTTTCCCCCTCCCTTCTACTCTCTCTAAAAATCAATGGAAGAATATCCTCTGGTGAAGATTAACAACAATAACAAAAAAAAGCTGAAGTTACTAGTTTGATTGATATAGGATCAAGGTAATGTTACTTGAAGGACTATGAATTCCTCATGTAGATGAGATGTTGGTCTTCAGAAGGAAATTGGTCCTTTGGTTTTAGGGACATGTGTTTGATTTCAGATATTTCAGTAAACATGGCCTCAGTTTAGAAAGCACATCTTGCACCAAGTCAGACCTAATAATTCATTCAAGTAATTTATCTCAGAGTGATCAATGTTCTTTTTTATTTTTATGCTCTTTATTGATTAAGGTATTACATATGTGTCCTTGTCCCCCCATTGTCGCCCCAACCCCCTGCTCATGCCCTCACCCCCATGGTGTCTGTGTCCATTGATTATGCTTTTATGCATGCATACAAGTCCTTTGGTTAAACTCTCCCCCTTATCCCCACCCTCCCCTGCCTTCCCTTTGAGGTTTGACGGTCTGATCAATGCTTCTCTGTCTCTGGATCTGTGTTCTTTTTAAGCACTTCAACCATAGAGTTTCAAAAGTATTCTAAAAAAGATGTTACCAAATACACACTTATCATTTTTTTTCTTTACATTATTCACAATTTTATAACAAATTTGTTGAAAAACTCCTTAATATTTACAAGTCACATATATTAAATCATAAAAATTTTTTTAGAAAAGCCACATGACATTTTTGAACCAAATCTTTCATTAGTAAATGTAGGATAATTATAACCAGTTAATCTATAGGTAGGATAGTTTAGGTAAAAGCACCTTGTAACATGTACGAATATGACTATGGCTTTACGTTTCAGGGTGGTGGTGGTGGTGGTGATGTGTGTGTGTACATGGGCAAGGGGAATAGTCCATGAAAAGTCAAACTATGGTCACTAGTCCATTTCTTATAATCCAGAAGAGCAATTAAGTATATTTTAATGGCTAGGTTCAAATCAAGTACTTTGGAAGATGTGGTTTGTTCTCTCTCTCTCTCTCTCTCTCTCTCTCTCTCTCTCTCTCTCTCTCTCAAATGTGGTTCTTTAAAATCTTGTGCTATATGAATTCTAAGAGCCTAAAGATAAACAGATTGTTTGCCAGAGGGGGCAGGAGTAAGCATGGAAGTCAAAGGTTATCCTAAGGTAGGAGCGACCAAAGTAAAAAAGGCAGGAGAAAGAGTCATTCTTCATCAGAGGAGAGGAAAATTCTTGATCAGAGAAAGGAGTAGCTAGGAAAAGGCAGTTCGGGTATCTTTGGCAAAGGGATGATATTAATATTTCTTTTTATATGAAGGAATTTGTGAATTCACAATCAGTGCCATGAGAGAACATGGGGAAGAAAGTTAAGTGTGTTGTGTAAGAAGTTTAATATACAATTAGCTGACTCATAGGTTGCAAAAGTGATATCTATCCCCTCATTCTCTTGCATTCACTACCCTAACAAAATAGAGGGTGTCCCCCCAAAATGTATATACACTTTAATAGCTGATAGCTCAAATTTGAAAATGAAATGTATTTTAGTAAATACTACTTTTATAATTATTCAAAGTGTGTGGGACACCCTATATGAAAACTTGAATACATCTTTTATAAATAGAATGTTAGTGAATCCAAAGAAAAATCATTTTGAAAATATTACATATAAAATAAAAATATAATTTAATAACAAAAAGAACTGAGTTCTATCATCTTAGATATTATTTGCAAGGTTACCAAGTGGTAGTTGTAAGCATAATAAAGTCACTATATTTTTTATTTTACTTATATTGTTCTTTTGCTATTACACTTTTTCTTTTTAACAAAGTTTTATAGTTAATATATGAGTGTTGAAAGAGGTTAAAAGAAAAAACTGTGCGAAAAAATAGTCTACTTTTCCCATATTACTTCTAATAACTTCTAATAACTATTTTCAGTTCCGCCTTACATTTTATCTAATTATTTTATTCTAAATTTTATAAGGAAAAGTACAGGCTCATTTTTTGATGGTTAAAACAAGCATTAAAAAATCAATTTTCGCCCAGTTAGCATGGCTCAAATTGAGTGTTGACCTATGAACAAGGAAGTCAGGTTTGATTCCTGGTCAGGACACATGCCCAGGTTGATCACCAGTGTGTGGTGTGTAGGAGGCAGATGATCCAATGATTCTCTCTTATCATTGATGTTTCTATCTCTCCCTCTCCCTTCTTTTATATAATTAATAAAAATATATTTTTAAAAAATTGATTTTCATGAAACTTCGAATGTTCTAATCAACTTTTAAATGCATGGAAAATAATTTTAAAAGCACATCAGATATAGCTCATATAGCAAAAGTGAAATGAAAAGAGATGTTAATAAAGCATGTATAGTAATAACAAAGAAATGTCAAATATCACCTGTGAATCTGAAAATGAACCAGTTAAATTCATATATTTAAAGCTTTTCAGATCAGAGTAGAAAAAGTCAACTTTTTGATACTTTATAATAGCTGCAATGATATGGGATACAGATTAAAATAAAAGGATGATCCAAAACTTATTGGCAAAAAACAAAATAATAGACAGCAGTTCTGGAGGAATAGATGACAAAAGCCAACATTCAGAAGGAATTTAATGACTTTAAACATACACATTATTAAACAAGAATTAGCAAAACAATAAAATAAAATTACTAAGAATAAAATAAAAATAAAATATTTTAAAAGCAATGTTTAATGGATTAAAATCAGGAAAAAAATAGAATTTATGAGCCCATGGATTATTGGCAATAAAACTAAAAGTAAGTAAATTTCTAGAAAATGTGACTAAGAAAAAAAAAGAAAACAAATAAATAGAATTAGAAAGAGAAAGAGTATAAAAATAAAATAGAATAAAATGTAACCTTAATGCATTGAGATTATAATATGCAAGACCCAATATATATAGTAAGTATATAAAACTGTGTGAAATGGATGATTTTTACGAAAAATACAAACAATAAAAATTTGTAAAAATTAAAAAAATCTGAATTCAATAATAACCACAGGCATAATGGAAAACATTTCAAAAAATTACTCCTAATTCTCCAGGGTTTGTTTTACTGGTGAATTATTTAAAGATTTAAAGGAACAAGTAAACTCAATGCTATATAATCTGTTCCAGATCATAGAAAAAAAATGGAAAGCAATTAAATCTACTTTATGATATCAAAACCTAATACACATGATACAAAAATATAAAAATAAGGCAGATCTGTATTATGAATATAGATTCACAAAGGAATCAATAAGAAGAAATGTATAAGCCAGGCATTCGTTAGGCACTCAATGAATGCATCCCCCAACCCTAAATAAGCAAGGCTATCCAGAATAAATTTCCTGGCTTCCTGGCCCCACATCTATACTTTTAATTCACATATCAATCCAACCTCACCTCTTTTTTTTTTTTGTATTTTAGAGGCAGAAAAAATGTATTTTGTTCAAAAGCAAAAGCTTCCAACTGTGATCTGGATCCCATCCTAGCAGAAAATCAGCATTCCTACTTTGTCAGTTACTGCTTTGTCAGTTACATGTAGCCTTTCTACTAACTACTCTCAGCTCTGAAAGAATGTTTCCTCAGTTCTGCACCCTTCATTCATCACATATTTATTGAGCACTTTAAATATGTCAAATGCACTCCGAGGTCATTATCTGATTACAAGCAATCCTTGCCCTCAAGAAGCTTTGCATCTGGTCAGGAGCCAGCTAAGTTAGCAATTGCAGACAAATGTGCTAAAATGTCGCCCTACACAAGCATTACTAAAGCTCATTGGAGAGCCTGTCTCTTTGTCAATCAATGTCATGTCTTCATAATTTTCTTTACTGACTATCTTCTAAACAGTAGCTACCACTTGTCATCTGTTCTTCATCCTTATCAACCTCTTCTACAGATCACTTTTCCTTGAAACCCCATGACCGTACACTTTTTAGCTTTTATTTCTTACTCTTACCTACTTGCCCTTTGCAGACACCCATTCTTCCACCCAATTTTTTTTGTTATATATGAGCTCTTTCTCTGGAACACTTGATGCTTTGATCTTCTCAATCTGCACATTATCACAGCACACTCCTTCTCAACAACCTCCTAAACATTTGGGTCTCAATCTCTACCTATAAAATTCATCCTTTTGGAGGGCCAGACTCAAAACTCTAGCTCTCTACTGAATCCCATGAATACTTAACTGTTATCTCAAGCGCAAGTCCAAAGCAAATAGCATCTTCTCAAATCCTGTTGCTCACTCTACAGGTTCCATGACAATGAACAGCATTATCATGTACTCAGTTTCCCAAACGATCCTCTGTTCCTTACCCCTCTCCAATCAACCTTGGACACCATACTTCTTCAGGATCTTTCAAATGTGTGTCCTTTATTCCATGACTACTGCCTCAAGTCCAGGCCATCAACATTTATTACTTCATTACTATAAAAGCTGTTTAAATCATCTGTTTTCCTTCTGTCTTGCATCCCTCTAATATACCTTTTTTAAATTGACATTAGAGATATCTTTTAAAAGGCAAATCTGCTCAGATAATTAATTTATTTAATGTTACTTCAAGTTATTTTAGCACATTGTACAAGGCCTTCATGATGTGACTCCTACCTGCTGCTCCTAGTATTTTTCCTTGGGCCACAGAATATGCATATTTTGCAAAGAGTAAAAAAAAAAAATTTTAAAAATCAATGTTTATATGAATGTCCTCAGCTACCTCCCACCTTGTTCTCTTTTATTTCCCCATGATTATCTCAATCAAACTTTACTTAAAAATTCCATTTTCCACCTCCTTCCCTGAATGCTTATAAGATATGACTCATCTTAGCAGCAAGACATAAATGGCCCTTGATCAGCCAGTTCTGCCCATCTCTACATCCTCAATGAACACCATTCCTCCCCAAGCATATTATGTTTCAGGTGTTTTAACCTCTCCTAATTCCCAAAACACTAAAAACTGGTTTTCCAATAACTATTCAATAATTAAATTAATACAAATAGATTTTCTTGTCCTTATCCACATCTTACTGTTTGACAATCTAGTCTTCTACATGGGAGAGATGGCACAAGAATCTCCTCCAATTGAGTTAGAATTTTTATAGTGAGTGAATGAATTTACATCCCAGTTCTTTACATGATATTTTGTGTGAGATCTGCTGGTTTGAATTTATGTTGCCCAAGTCTGGAACACTAAAGAGACTAAGTTATTAAATCTGCAACCCTAGAGTCTAGACTGAAATGTGGTGAATTCCCCAGGATGAAGAGGATAAAATATTAAGAAGAACTAGGATAGCATTTCCAGGTGACACTATCTTTGTCTCACAAAAATATTCACTTCAGCCTCTGGCATTTTGTCCAGTTCTTTGTTTTGATTTCCCTTTAATTATTAGCCTGAACACAGAGTAGGATAAGTTCTCAGGAACCAAGGCTGATCTCATTATCCAATAAGTCTTTTACAATTTGGTTGAGAAGTTAGCCTAATTTCACCCAGAGCTAAGCGCTTTTAGAAACTTTTTTTATAGCATTCATTTATCTCCCAATTATTTCAGACTCCAATTAAACATATCAGCCCCCACAGCATGTTTAAATAACTCTTTTTGCCACAAGATGTATCGTGATTATTATTTCTTTGTTTTGTTTTGTCTGGGTTTGGTTTGTTGCCTTTAATGCCACTGGGCTCAACCCTATGTACCATTTTGTCCCTCAGCAGAGTGCCATTTAATAAATAATAGAGGAAGCCTTTGAGTTCTAAAAATTCTTGACTGTGTAAAATACGCTTGTAACCAGCAGCTTATAGAATCAATGCATATCCTAATGGTTGTTCAGTAGTTTAAGAGGTGTTTGAGTTATTAGGTGAGGGAAGTCACTGTAACAGTTCAGCAAAATAACTAAATACATCTGAAGCCATATAATTTAATGTATTAGGAGCAGATCTTATGAAAATTTCCAGAAGTTATCCAATATCCTATTGACCAGTGTTTTAAGACACATTTTATAGCTCAAATGCTCAACTTAAGTGGCTACGTCGTCCACTGAGGAAGAAAGAAATGGCATATTGGTAACTCTAGCCATGGAAAAAATGCTATTTCTTCAGTACACCATTATTTCCCAGTAAGTATTGTAATTGAGAAGAAACTTCCCTTAAATGTGCTAAATCAATTAATTACCCCCACAAGTTGCTTTAACATCCTGCACTATTGAAACAACTTCCAGATGTCACATTTGCTAATAATCCTTTGGTCATCATGTTTCAGTGAGTTGGCTGTATCCCTCCAGCTAGGAACGCAGGGAGATGTGGTCCCATATAAGAATCTCTCTGGTGATGAGCTGACTCTTGGCCTGGCTGTGGACTCATTTACTATCTTGGGTTAGAAAAAATTAATCATTTTACATCTTGACTTTCTCATCTGTAAAAATGAGAGCAGTGATTGGTGGTACTAAGGATATATTAATGACAAAAATAAGCAATTCTGTGTTTTGCAAAGAACTGGACATGTGCTTAGTAGTAATCGTTCTTTGATGTTCACCATGTTCTTGCATAAGAATGATCTCATTAACTCATTTTCCCATTGAGAAAGTCTGTATGGCAACATTGCATTCTGTTTGCTTTTAAACGCAGCCCTTTTTTCATTTAGAGGCTAATGGTTGTTTTATTTTAGCGCACTTAAAAATGTTATTCTATCATATCCAACAAATTATATTTCTGAGGCCTACTGTTCTGGAGAGTCTGAATAGCATTGCATTTTATTCTAATAGTAAGTTTTACTCATTAAATGTCATTTTATAAGATGGAGAGATATATTTGGAATTGTTTTCTGCCTTTAAATTTTCTAGAACCTTTAAAACCACATCACTATTAGTTGAACATATTCTCCAGTTCTGTGCATTCTATTAACAGAAAACCATGCAGCAAATTTGCTTTTAATATTTTTCTTTTAGCTTTGTGCTTTATTAGAAATAACTCATTTACAGAAAGTCTTTTATTTGCATTGGTGGTGAGAATAAACACATAGTTCTCAGTGACTTTTATTATTTATTATAAAGTAATTTGGCACGGTGTTGTGTAGGCAACTGAACAAAATAAAAGATTAATCAGAACTACCAATCTTTTTCTGATTTGCAGCGTAACAGAAAACAGCAGCCCGGCCCTGTTTTCCTCCCCGAAGGTTTAGTTCAGTATGTGCCAGTGATGGAAAACATCGTTCTCCTATAAAGCAACAATTAGGGCTGGTTTTCATTGACTCAATCAGTCAAATGTAAAAATACAAAAGACCAATATAAAATAAGCCCTCTTCTGTGGGCCTTCACATGCCAGGAATGTGAACACCCTTGGATATGTGTTGCTCCTGCTATTTACCAATGCTTCACTGAAATTTTTAGGTTTAAAAGTTCATATTTTAATTCAATTGAAAGAATTGAATACAGAAGGGTAAAAATCAGCACTTTTTCCTGGGGTTAGAGCAGAGTCTGAGGGGAAAGACGGAGCTGGGAGAAAACACCTCAGTTCACTTTTTGGATAAGGCTGTGGTCAAAGTGAGGCTCGTGAATAAGTTCCTTAGTCTCTTGGTGTATTTGTTTTATTTTATATGCCCTCTATTAATTGATATAAAATGTTTTTAAAATAGCAGTTGATTTTAAGTTTTCATCATTCTTGGGAATAAGCACATTCCTTAGAATTATTATTTTAAATGGCCTATTAACATACATTATTCTCTAAAGAAAAGGATTTGCATTAATGTTGACCTATGCAAGATGAAACTCTTAAAATCAACTATGAAGAAATGCTAGAGAAAGATAATATGGATTTAGAGAAATGATATGAAAGTAAGGTATTTTCTGAGAAAAAAAAGAAAGCTAAGGTGATAATCACAGTGCTATGTCATGTAGTGCTATTGTACATTCACGGATAAGCAAGTATTTATTATTCACATACATATGTAAAATGCGTTTGAATTACATAGCATGGACTTAGGACACATAAAGGAAAGATCTTCCTGGCATCGAGGGTGGGGAACAGAGTAATTACTGAGACCCTTATTTTCAGTTACAGCAAATATAACCATTCAGCTTGAGAGGAAGGTGATGTTTAATGGGTCATTCCAATTTAACCCTTGTTTAGGGCTGCACCTAGGAGTTGTTACATTCATAAGCTCTTTTTTAAAAAAACTGGTGGCTTTAACGACCTTTTAATCAGTTGAAATGTTGCAAAAATTCAAACATTTTTAAAATATTTTTTATTGATTTCAGAGAGAAAGAGAGAGGGAGAGAGAGAACCATCAATGAGAGAGAACCATTGATTGCTGCCTCCTGCACGCCTCCTACTGAGGCTCGAGCCCGCAACCTGGGCATGTGCCCTGACCAGGAATCGAACCATGACCTCCTGATTGGTACGTCAGTGCTCAACCACTGAGCCACACTGGCTGGGCCAAACATTTTTATTTCTACCTTAGGGGATGTGAAAAACATTCCATCCTTTTATCTTTCTTCCGACCAACATTTTGCAAAAATCAAGGGCTGCCTGATGACACGAGGCCCTTTGTTTGCTTCGGTTTGGTAGGAATATGTTCATTTTTTGCATTTTTCTTGGTGACTTGGAAGGAATAAATGTTTAATGTTCCTAGGTCTGTGCCGCTGGGCCTGGTGCCATGAGCATCTTTCCAAATTCATTCCCAAAACAAGAAATTAAAAGTGAAAGAGAAGAAATTCCTGTTCTAGTCATAATGAGGAGGAGACGGAACTGAGAACTACCAGACTCTGTGGTGAATCTCCCTAATTTACAGAATAAGAGTTAACACTTCTTAATGAGCTGACGACTGCCAGGCCTTAGCCATCTGGCTCTGCTTATCTCCCTCACCTCATCTTCAGTCCCTTCGCTGGTTGTTCTACTGTCTCAGCATTCCAGACGACTTTAAGGCTCTTTAGCGTGACATCCTCGTTCTCGTGTGAATCTTTTAAGTATGGTTTTTCCGCCTTGGAACATGCTCCCCTCTATTTATTCAAAAGACAAGAACTGTCTAATCTTAACCTCGCTTTTTTCTAAGAGTAGGGACTTCGCTGACTTTCTTTCCTCTATTCTCCCAATGGTAGAGATTACAGACTGGTGTGTCTGAACTGCAACTCAGCCTTTTGTTATGTGCTTTTTTCCTGCAGAGCAACATCTTTCTCTGGGGATCTTGCACCTAAGATTCTGAATAATATTTAGGTTCCCTCATTTAGACACAACTGTGTAAAATGTGGAAGAGAGAGGGAGATAGGGGCCGTCTTTACATACTTTCAGCTATTTCTACTGGCTGACAAAGCAATGACGACATAAAATGTTTTCTGCAGTAGCACTCTATTTGCAAGGGCAAAAGTGATACATTTCTATCAGGTCACAGCTACTGCAGGGTTCAGTAGTTATAGGGGAAACTCAGAGGAAAACACAATCAAGGCAATTATTTCATACTATGTGGAGGAAAAAATGACACAAAATGTTTCATAATTTCTATTACTTATCAGTAGTATAGCAATTCCTTAATCAAACTCTATAGAGACTTTGTTATGTTACAGAATCAAAAACAATATGCAGAGGTACGTTGATAAAGGATAAATGACTCCAAGGTTCAAATGTTACCAGGGATCATCTCTGTCACTTATATCTCCGGGCAAGTCTCAGCAGAAGGTATCTATGATACTTCTTTATAAGTGCTACTTTAACATTCGAAGAAGGAGTTCCATGATTCCATCTCATAGGACAGTATTCAGATTTTCAACCCTGTGGGGCAAAATGACAGTTGAATATTATTTTTATTAATATCCATGTGAAAAAAGAATAAATATTATTTACATTATCTAAACAATCTAATCTAATAAAAGAGTAATATGCAAATTAACCTTCTCCGGGATGCCTAAGCCACGCCCACCAGCCAATCAGAGCAGCTGTATGCAAATTAACCCAGCCAAGATGGCAGCTGGCAGCCACAGAGCTAAAAGTACACAGCAGGCTTCCATTGCAACTGCCTGCCTAGGCTGACTGAGCCTCTGCTCACAGTAACAATGTTTCAATTATAGAAGCCATGAAGCTGAAACAAACAGGAGGCTTCCTTACCTGCCTAGGCCTTGGTTCAGAGCAATAGTGTTTCATTTATAGAAGATAAATAAACCCCAGAAACCTGATTCCAGCCAGGCTTGCTGGGACCTTGAGTCAATGGGAGTTGTGGGCAGCCTGAAAGCCTGAAAACAGCCCTCAGCTCCTCACCCAGGCTTGCCACACCCCAATGGGGTTAGGGTCCACACTGGGGGGGCTTGGCCAGCCTGCAAACAACCATCAGCCCCTCACCCAGGCTGGCCAGGCATGCCAGCAGGTGGACATCCCCTGAGGGGTCCCAGACTGTGAGAGGGCACAGGCCGGGCTGAGGGACCCCCCAAGTCACTGTAAGTAGCAGATAGGGCAATAAGTATCTTAATGTTTTCCATTTTGCTGAGATTGACATCTATAAGAAACTTAACAAAGAACAGTTACTTAGTATTGACTTAAACAAATTAATAGAAGGTGCCTAGGAAGTGGCAGATTAACAGAAGTATCCTATATAATCTTATATAATAAAAGCCTAATATGCTAAATGTCCAGTTGACCAGTCATCCATTTAGCCAATTAAAGCATAATATGCTAATGATATGCTAATACCACTCAACTGCTTGCTATGACACATGCACTGACCATCAGGGAGCAGAATACAGTAGCTACCCCCTGGTGGTCAGTGCACTCTCACAGAGGGAGCACCGCTCAACCAGAAGCCAGGCTCATGGCTGGCAAGCACAGCGGCAGTGGCAGGAGCCTCTTCTGCCTCCACAACAGCACTAAGAATCTCTGACTGACAGTTTAGGCCCATGGGGAGCAGGCCTAGCCCATCACTTGGACATCCCCTGAGGGATCTGACTGCAAGAGGACACAGGCTGGGCTGAGGGACCCCCCCTTGAGTGTACAAATTTCATGCATTGGGCCTCTAGTATTACCATAAAAGGTAGACATACAGAGAGGAAAATCTAGTAAAGTGATAGAAATGGGTACCAGGATAAGCTATTGGACAACCAAGATGGTGATTTGGGGGCAGATGATTTCTGGTTAATCTGTGGATAGAAGATGAGAGATTTTAATTACCAGGTTAAATATGTGTGATTTATTTCTTTTTTCTTAAATGACTCAGTATTAATTTTGTAGTATGGAGAAACTTGAAGTATAAGAAACGAATATTACAGTTAAGGTGAATTCTTCTTAAATTATAAAATAGTAGAATAATTGGAAGAATGGGCCTTGAAGGCATCTAAGTCACAAGTAATGGAAATGGGGCATGCGTGTGTGTGTGTGTGTGTGTGTGTGTGTGTGTGTGTGTATGTCAAAATGGAATAAAAATCAGCAATAAAAAGAAGCAAATATTGATATACCCCAAAGTATGCATGAGTCTAAAAGCCATTTTAGATCTTCTAAATCTTGTATTGGTTGGTGGATACCCAGGCACATACAATCGAGTCAGATCAGGCTGCTATAACAAAATACCATATACTGATGTCTTAAACAATAGAATTATTTATTTCTCTAAGTCAAAAAGGCTTAGAAGTCTGCGACCAAGATGCCTGGGTCCTGGTAAGAACTCTTTTCCTGTCTTGCAGGCAATCACCTTCTTGCTGTGTTCTCGCAGGGATGGTTGAAAGAAAGCTCCCAGTCACTTTCTTTTTTTTATATATGGGCATTTATTATATGAGCTCACTTTCATGATCTCAACTAAATAAAGTTATGTCCCAAAGGCTCACCTTCAAATACATAATATTTGAAGATAAGGCTTTAATATGTCAATTTTGGAGGGACACATTCTGTCCATAGCAGTAACTGTCCAAAATAATTGAACTGAACATTAATTATTTTTGAATTTTATTTTATGCAAATTATACCTCGATAAAAACCAATGTTGTCAAAATAAGGCTATTTTGCAACTCTGACAGTCTAGCCATTGTGGTGATCCTAAAACTTTATTGCTGGTCTATCATAAGTATAGAAATTAAGAGCAAGAATTTAGAAACTTTTATAGCACTTTGACATTGCCATGGATTTTTTTTCTTTCTTTTTTTTTAAATTTTACAAAAGTATCAGACTGCATTGAATTGTAAAATAGTCTGGTCATTTACCACAGATAGTTGAGAAGACTTTATACAACAAAAAAGTATAAAAAATCCTGTTCACTCAATAATTAAATTAATTTCTTGGCGGGAGGATAAAATTTGCCATTATGTTATTAATATTGGTCATAGTAAATTGTCTAACATTTTAGACAATGTTTTGAAAACCTTTTAAGAGGTTAAAAGGTTTCTTTTCTCCTAGAAGAGATACAGGTTAAAAACAATTTTATCCTAACACATCCTAAAAGTTTTAAGAACTTGAAAGGGAAGGGAGAAGTTGGAATCTGTGATCAAATTATCAGCAGAATTCCATTAATGCTCATTCTATAATTCTAACTTAGGGCAATGTCTAACACATTATCTTATATAATAAAAGCCTCATATGCTAAGAGCTGACCATTCGTTCAACCGTTCAAACAGTCGCTATGATGTGCACTGGGCAGATGCTCTGACCAGTAGGTTAGCTTGTTGCTGGGGTCTGGCCAATTGGGACTGGGCAAGACAGGCCAGACATGCCCTGGAACCATCCCACAGTCCTTCCCTGGCCCCAATCGAGCACCTGTAGGGTCCCTTAGCCTGGCCTGCACCTCCTCACAATCTGGGACCCCTTGGGGAATGTCAGAGAGCTGGTAGCCCAATCCCCACAGGCCAGGCTGAGGGACCCCACCAGTGCATGAATCTGTGCACTGGGCCTCTATTAGGTGATAAAAATGATGTGAAGATCACAGTTCTTTGACCTAGCTTTCATGAAGACAGTATTACAAAAACATTTCTGAACATAGACTACAAAATGCCCCTTGAATCAAGATAGTCTAACAACTCAAGGGCCAACTCTAAGCTTGATCAGCAAGAGCCATACAAACAGCAATTAAAATTACCACTAATGCAGTCTTTTCAGAGAGGACTGCTTCACAATGTTCTGCCCATAAGTAGGTTGACATACATCCAATTTACCTGAGATTAGCTCAGTTTATGCATGTTGACTCGGCATAAATATTAATAACACTCACTTTTAATTTTAAAAGTGCCCCACATTGATTGGGCTGGCATGGCTCAGTGGTTGGGCATTGACCTATGAACCAGAAGGTCACCATTCAATTCCCCGTCCACACAAGCCTGGGGCTGTGGGCTCAATCTCCAGTATGAGGGCATGCAGGATCAATGATTCTCTCTCATCATTGATGTTTCTTTCTCTCCCTCTCCCTTCCTCTCTGAAATCAATAATATCTATATCTATATCTATATGTCTATCTAAACTAATAAAAGCGAAATATTAAAATTAACCGTTTCTCCGAGAGAGGGTAAGCCACGCCCACCAGCCAATCAGAGTGGCTGTATGCAAATTAGCCCAGCCAACATGGAGGCCGCCACTCCCGGACCTGAGTAAAGGGCTGTTTCCATTGCGGCAGGAGCAAAAGTGAAGCTGCGGCCTCTCCACTTAAACTGGCTCTAGCGAAACACAGATTTGAAACATTTGAAACAATATAACAATCATAGAATCCTCGGGAGCTGAAGGACACAGCAGCCCGGGCCTAACCAGTAAAAGTAACAATTGTTTCATTATAGACGCTGCGAGGTGAAGCAGAGGAGGC
>PVJC01025880.1:0-24443 GCA_004026665.1 Murina feae | reverse complement strand
AGGTTCTGGAGTTTTTTCTCCTATAATTGATACTGTTCCTTGAAGGCCTGGGGTAATTGATACACTGTTCCTTTAAGGCGGCCTTCTAACTACTAACGAAGCCTCCTCTGCCTCACCTCGCAGCATCTATAATGAAACAATTGTTACTTTTACTGGTTAGGCCGGAGCTGCTCTTTCCTTCAGCTCCGGAGGATTCTATAATTGTTACAATGTTTCAAAAAGCTGTGTTTCGCTAGAGGCAGTTTAATCGGAGCTGAGCTGAGGGGCGAAGCTTCACTTTCGCTGCTGCCACAATGGAAAGGGCTGTTTACTCAGGTCCGTGAGTGGCGGCCACCATGTTGGCTGGGCTAATTTGCATACAGCCGCTCTGATTGGCTGGTGGGCGTGGCTTACCCTGTCTCGGAGAAACGGTTAATTTTAATATTTCGCTTTTATTAGTTTGGATGAAAACTCACACCTTATTTCCTGCTAAATTAAATGTTCAAATCTTGTTTATTGGATGAGACCACCCAAATAATACTATGCCAGTTATTTTTTAAAATCATAAAATTTGAAATTTAATAGAATGGTCTCTTTCCCTTATGTTTTGAGAGAAATTGGTATTTCCAAAATAGATCTCCCCCTTCTTACTGCCAACGAATTAAAATCCCCAAATTTCTCCTTTCCCAATTCTTACTGAGGGCTCTCACTGGAGAGGTGCCAGCTTATTGTCAGGGTTCTTTCTTTGACAATTGCAGCTCTATTCATCTTCCACTAGGCCCACTGTGGACTTGCCAGCTCCTCCCCGAATATTCCAAACCAATTCTGTACTTTTCCTGAACTTTTACTTTTTTTTTTTTCAGTCTCTATAGAGACTGTCAAAAATTGCCAATCCTGATTTTATGTCAAGTCATCATGATGGGGTATTGGGAAAAGTTTTTGGTTAGCAACAATCGCATGTTGAATAAACCTCATTGGCTATGATACTACCACTATACAAAGTTTTTTTCCTGAGTTTTAGGACACACAAAAATGTTTCACCATAAGTCCCTAGTCCACAAAACTTCATTTCCTAAAAGATAGTGATTTTCAATAATCGAAAGCAATCTAAATCCACAGGTTAGGTACCTGTGCAGAATTTGAGCATTGTTGGGGCGAGTGAAAAAAGTTCAAGAAAGAGCTCGTTTTTTATTTGCTTTAAGTCTTATCAGTCCATTCCATATATTCAGAGCACACCACCTGTTGAGTTAAAACTCAATTGAGAGGCCCTGGCTGGGTAGCTCAGTTGGTTAGAGCATTGTCCCCATATGCCAAGGTTTTGGTTTCAATCGCTAGGGTACATATATACAAGAATCAACCAATGAATGCATGAATAAGTGGAACAACAAATCAATGTTTCTCTCTCGCAAATTAATAAGTAATTAAAAAAAGAAAGAAAACCCTCAATTGGTTAGGGCTGGTATGACTCCAGTGGTTGAACATTGACCCGTGAACTAAAAGGTTCAATTGCCTGTGTGGGAGGCAGCCAATTGACGATTCTCTTTCATCATTGATATTTCTCTCTCCCTCTCCCTCTCCATTCCTCTCTCTGAAATCAATAAAAACATATTTAAAAAAGAAAAGAAAACAAGAAACTCAATTGGGATAAGGTCCACAATAAGAAGCTGTGACACTAAGCTTCCCAGGGCCTGAGAGGGAAAATTTACCTTGCATATAAACTTCCACTTTGCAGACAATAGCATCTGAATTACTTTTCTCTCTTTGCAAAAAGAAAAACAAAATTTATTATGGTTATTCCAGACATGTAAGCTCCCCACAACCCCCGTTCATTATCCAGCCTCTTTCATGGCAAGCAGTAGCAGCTCATCTCCCACTACAGAAACCAAAGAGGCAAATTTTTCCTTCGTCTTTCCCCTTCTCAGCAGCCAGAACACAAGGCCAAACAAATGCTCCTACCCAGAGATTTCAGTGAGTGATGAAAAGATGAAGTGATGATCAATTCATTCACAAGAGGTGCTGCAACAGCACTGTCTTTAATTGAGAGAGAGAGAGAGAGAGAGAGAGAGAGAGAGAGAGAGAGAGAGAGAGAGAGAGAGAAAGAGAGAGAGAGATGCGCCCTGGCAGGAGATGAATCCACAACCTGGGTGTATTGGGACGATGCTCTGACCAATTGAGCAACCCAGACAAGGCCTTTCACCAATTTCCTGTACTTTGGCTTTTTCAAGGGAGATCCAACTATTTCTAGGATTACTACTTGACTTCTCCTTCGTTAAATCTTTTGGGGTCCCCGCCATCCTCCCTGAAATAGTAACAACTGATAGGCCGCCTATTTTCTAATACTGTTATGTATGAGTAAAATTTTTTCATATGTCCCTTTCATTTAGAAGAGCACAGCCTTTCTTTCTGAAAAGCCTCTCTCCTCCCTCACGTCCTGATAGCCCCTAGTCAATTCCTTATAAAATCTGCTGAATCGACATTATGGATCTCTGAAATCTACAAATATAAAGGCTTATCTAATAATCACTCAGAATTCCTGTTCTTTAAGGGGAAAGTAGTGATGATATGTTGAATTAAATTCCTTTGGACTTAAAAATAGAAAATGCTACATGATAAGAGACAAAAGAGAAATTAGATGTTGAAGTAGTTTACAAATCTTGGAAAAAATAGTCATCTTTTTGTCCCCATTTTGACCATTTTTAAGCATACAACTCAACAACGCTACTTACAATCACCATATTGTGCAACCATCACCACTATTTATTTCTAAAACTTTTCATAATCCCAAACAGAAAATCTACACTCATTAAGCAATAGCTCCCCATTCCCTCACCCTCCCAAATCTTGGTAACCTCTATTCTACTTTCGGTTTCTATAAATGTGACTATTCTAGGTACCTCATGTAAGTGGAATCATATACAATCATACAATATTTTTTCCTTTAGTGTCTGACTTATTTCACTTAGCATGTTTTCAAGGTTCATGTATGTTGTAATATGTATCAGAACTTTAGTTCTTTTTAAAATATGCTTAAAAAATTTTTAAGATATAAGGGAGCCGATGCTGAAGTAATATCCACTCAGGGAGTTCATTGGTTGCATAAAACCATGGGTGATGAGATCAGTCACTCCATTTTGAGTCCTTTTAAATGAAATGCTGTCCTTTACAGATAAAAAGGCAGATTCGGAATGGAAGCAAGGCCATATTGCAAACATTGGGCTCTTTTAATTTAGGATTGTAACACTGCTCCGATTAAACAATTTATAAAAATGAAAAGATATGCCCTAACTGGCTTGGCTCAGTGGATAGAGTGTCAGCCTGCGGTCTGAAGGGTCCCAGGTTGCGGGCACATCCCCAGTAGGGGGTGTGCGGGAAGCAGCTGATCGATGTTTCTCTCTTATTGATGTTTCTAACTCTCTATCCTTCTCCCTCCTCTCTGTAAAAAATCAATAAAATATATTTTAAAAAGACCGAAAAGACAGAAGGGAGGGAGAGAGAAAAACATTGATGTGAGAGCAAAACATTGATTGGTTGCCTCCCGTATACACCCCCACCACGTACTGAACCATCAACCTGGGCACGTGTCCTAACCAGGAATCAAACCAGCAACCTTCTTGTGTATGAGGCAATGCTCAACCAACTGAGCCACAACAGCTAGGGCAGAATTTAATTCCTTTTTGAATAATATTCTATTGCACACACATAATGAATAAACAAATCATATACATACACACACATACCTGTATATCACATTTGTTTATTCATTCATCTCTAGCTGAACACTTGGGGTGCTTCGAGTTTTGGCTATAATGAAAAATGCTGCTGTGTACAAATATCTGTTTAAGTCCCTGTTTTAAATTTTTGTGTGTATATACCCAGAAGTGGACTTGCTGGATCATATGGTAATTGTATGTTTAATATTTTTGAGGAACCACCATACTGTTTTCCATAAATTCATTTTTAAGTAACATTTATTTTTCACTGATTCCTTGTGTGATCTAAAAAATAGTTTTTAAATGTGATCATATTGGAAAATTTAGAATGGATAAAATAAACTGACCTTTTTTCCATTTTTGCAAAAAGAAAATTGGGATTTTGTTAAGGATTGCACTGAATCAGTAGAACACTTTGAGTAGTGCTGACATCTTACATGGGATGACTTTCCATTTATTTAGTTCTCTAATTTCATCCAGCAATGTTTTATAGTTTCAATTTACGAGTCATGTTTCTCCATGGTTAAATGTATTCCCAAGTAGTTTATTCTTTCTGTTGCTATTTTAAATGAAATTCTTTTCTTTTATTTTTTTAGCTTGCTTTTAATTAAGAGTATATATATATATATATATATATATATATATATACAACAAATTTTTTATTGAGGTATAATCTACTCTATAAAAGCAAAATATTAAAATTAACCGTTTCTCCGAGACAGGGTAAGCCACGCCCACCAGCCAATCAGAGCGGCTGTATGCAAATTAGCCCAGCCAACATGGCGGCCACCACTCACGGACCTGAGTAAACAGCCCTTTCCATTGCGGCAGGAGCGAAAGTGAAGCTGCGCCCCTCAGCTCAGCTCCGCTTAAACTGCCTCTAGCAAAACACAGATTTGAAACATTTGAAACAATGTAACAATCATAGAATCCTCCGGAGCTGAAGGAAAGAGCAGCTCCGGCCTAACCAGTAAAAGTAAATTGTTTCATTATAGACGCTGCGAGGTGAAGCAAAGAGGAGGCTTCAGTTAGTTAGAAGGCCGCCTTAAAGGAACAGTGTATCAATTATAGAAGATAACCCCAGGCCTTCAAGGAACAGTATCAATTATAGGAGAAAAAACTCCAGAAACCTGCGTCCAGCCAGCCTTGCTGGGACGTTCGATCAATGGGAGCTGTGGGCAGCCTTAAAGCCCCTCACGCAGGCTGGTCAGGCACGCCAGCAGGTGGACATCCCCCGAGGGGTACCAGACTGCGAGAGGGCACAGGCTGGGTTGAGGGACCTCCCGAGTACACAGAGCGGCTGCAGGGCGGGACAGCGCAGGACCCAGGACCCGTGATGGGAAAGAGGTGCAGGGTTGGAGGGCACCGGGAAGCGGGTAAGAGGCGGCAGGGGGCGGTCTCGGCCTGCTTGGTGGCTGCCCAGGCCCTTTGCGGGGCACCGGGGAGCGGGAAAGCAAGGCTGCAGGGGCCGGGGTCCTGCTTGGCAGCTCCCCAGACCCCTTGGCGGCACCGGGAAGTGGGAAAGGAAAGCAGCAGGGGACGGGTGAGTGGGAAAGAGTTGGTGGCCTGCTTGGCAGCTTCCCAGGTCCCTTCCAGGGATCAGGGAGCAGGAAAAGGCTGACCTGACCATGAGGTGGGGTTTTCCTTGCTTTCTGGTGGCTGGAGGAAGATGGGCAGTAGGCAAGCTTGGGAGGCAGGCCGCACCCAGCCCTGGTCACAGCTCAAAAAAGAGAACAACATGCAGGGGAGGGCAAGAGTCTGAGAGATCAACATAGAGGGGATGCCTGCTCCAAGCCTTCACGGTGTGCCTGGGGGCAGGTCCCCAGCAGGTAGACACACACAGGAGGACTGCTCCGAGCCTCAGATGCGGCTGGGGGCAGGTCCCCAGTGGCGACACACACACACACACACACACACACACACACAGACACACAAAAGGCGCCTGGCAGACTGGGGCCATCATAGGACATCCACTGAGGGGTCCCAGACTGTCAGAGGGCACAGGCCGGGCTGAGGGACTCCCTCCACCCCGAGTGCACAAATTTTTGTGCACCGGGCCCCTAGTTGATATATAACATTAGTTTCAGGTATACAGCCTAATGATTTGATATTTGTATACATTGATCCCCACAATAAATCCCTACACTAGTACATAGTTACAATGTTTTTCTTATGATGAGGACTTTTAAGATTTATTCTCTTACTTTCAACAATAAAGATAAATTTTAAAAAAGATTTAGTCTTGCCCAGCCATTGTGGCTTAGTGATTGAGCATCAACCTATGAACCAGGAGGTCATGGTTTGATTCCAGACAGGGCACATTCCCCCCAGTTGTGGGTTTGATCCCTGGTTGAGGGTGTGCAGGAGGCAGCCAATCAATGATTCTCATCATTGATGTTTCTATCTCTCTCTCCCTCTCTTAAATCAATACAAAAAATAGTTTAAAAAATATTTACTCTCTTAGCAACTTTTAAATATGGAACACAGTATTATCTAATCTAATAAATGAGTAATATGCAAATTGACTCTCACTCCGTTACACCTAAACCACACCCACCAGCCAGGCCACACCCACCAGCCAATCAGAGCGGTTGTATGCAAGTTAACCCAGCCAAAATGGCAGTCGGCACCCACACAGCTAGAGCAAACAGGAGGCTTCCATTACACCAGCAATGGAGGAAACTGCCTGCCTAGGCCAGCTGGGCCTCTGCTCAAGGCAACAATATTTCAATTATAGAAGCCACGGAGCTGAGGCTTCATTGCCTGCCTAGGCCTCGGCTCAAGGCAATAAAGTTTCAATTATAGATGATAAATAAACCCCAGAAACCTGATTCCAGCCAACCTCACTGGGACGTTGGGTCAATGGGAGCTGTAGGCAGCCTGAAACGGCCCTCAGCCCCTCACCCAGGCTGCACAGAAACCCCAGTAGGGACCCAAACCCTGAAGGGACTGTGGGCAGCCTGAAAACGGCCCTCAGCCCCTCACCCAGGCTGGCCACACCCCCATGGGGTGAGTGTCTCCACTGGGGGGCTTGGCCAACCTGCAAACAGCCATCAGCCCCTCACCCAGGCTGGCCAGGCATACCAGCAGGTGGACATCCCCTGAGGGGTCCCAGGCTATGAGAGGGCACAGGCTAGGCTGAGGAGACCGCCCCCCCCCCCCCCGCCGAGTGCACAAATTTTTGTGCACCAGGCCCTTAGTTAACTATAATTACATGCTATATATACATCCCCATGACTTAATTGGAATTTCTTTTTCATTTCCTTTTTATATTGTTCATAGCTAGGGTCTGGAAATACAACTGATTTTTGCATGTTTATTTTGTATCCTGAAATTCTACATATGAGATCATACCATCTGCAAATAGAGAAAGTTTTACTTCTTCCTTTCTAATTTTGGTACCTTATATTTCTTGTCTAATTGCTCTCCCTAGATTGGAAAGAATAGATACTAGAACAGCCCAGGCACTTCACAGAATTTCTTTTTAGGATGTTTTCATAAGGTATCTTCATTCTAAATTATTGCTACATGTCTTCATTCAAGATTGCAATTCTTGGGGAATAGAATCTGTATGTGCCCATGACCACTGGTGGCCTACTGTCTGTGGGTGAGGTGTTAGGATTGGCCTATCATTGTCATGTGCCTTTTCTCTGCCTAGAAGATGAGTCTGCTACCTGAAGAAAGTGATGGCACCGATGCCAAGCAGTTAAAAGCAATAAGTACTTCAGTACTGGAGGATCCCACAAACAAACCTCCCTTCTAGTCTGCATAAGGTTTATTTGTGTGTCTGTTTTCTTGCTGATTTGCTAGAAGTAAGTTGGTACTCTTCTGACCATTCAGGGTAGGTGAGGATTTCTGTGAGGCAATAAGCAAATTCTCTGTTTTGGATCAAGGCATTAGAACTAATGTCCAAGAGAGAAGCGGAAGCTCAGGTACTCCTAACCAAACAAAACCTGCCTGCTAGCCTCAGAAAAATCAAGATCATCAAGTCTATTCTATCCTAAGACCTGGAACCCAGATGACACTAGGGTTTCACTGTGGAGTTTCACAGAAATCTCTCTTACATACTCACAATATGTAATATCTTTGTTTTCTACTAACAAGTGTCCTCAAAAGGCCTGGTTTCTTCAGAAAGGGAATACCCTCTCTGAAACTGGATGTCCACTTTATAACTTTGCATCATTCCCTAATTAAGCAAGAGTGAATCTTGCAACATAATTTTCTACAGTCTATTGTGAAATGCCCCCTGGTGGACAGAACTAGTATGGTTTCCATTATAACAACGAGTTATATAAGAAAATCACTGAGGCTAATAGAGTGAGCCCAAACCTCCACACAAACCAGCTAAAACGGCCATTAATGACTCCAAAGTAATTTCTTCTCTTTTCTCTTGTCTTTTCTGATTCCCTCCAAATCACAATACAGTTATTAAGAGTAAAATATTTGTTGTTCCCATTTGTTATACTGTGCACGTTATTAGCTATTATGATAGCAAGATATTTTGGGAAAGCATACAGAATAAAGGTTCAGGTGCAAGGTAGTGATGGGAAGTTAATAATTAGCATGTCCACTCACCAACAGCATAGAATACTTATATCCAACAGGAAAATCACTAAATTAAAAATCATATATGAGAATTCAGTAGGTGCCTTATTATTCACAAAAAGTATAAACCTTGACTGTTTCTCAACATCCATAAGAGTAGCAATGAAAATATCTGAAAATATTTTAAACAAAGGCAAGAAGCATTCCTTGACCTCAAGTCTTTTTTTTAAATATATTTTTATTGATTTTAAAGAGGAAGGGAGAAGGGGAAAGAGATAGAAATATCAATGATGAAAGAGAATCATTAATTGGCTGCCTACTGGGATTGAGCCCACAACCAGGGCACGTGCCCTTGACCGGAATCAAACCTGGGACTCTTCAATCCACAGGTGGAAGCTCTATCCACTGAGCCAAACCAGCTAGAGTGACCTCAGATCTTTTAAACAAAGGTTAAGAAGCATTCCTTGACCTCAGACATAGAACACTTATAGACAAGATCCTTGAAATCTTTTCGAGAAATGTCAGAATAAAACTGAAATCTAATGTCTGGGTTTAGATAGAAAAATTACTTGAAACTTAGGCAAGTACTTGAAACTCCATATTATCTGCAACTACCTTTACTGAGTCACATGACAGCCCTTTATATCCCTTTTCTCTTCCTTCCCTCTTATTGCTCTCTCCTAGATTTAGGGAAATTTCTCCCTCTCTGCCAACCAGGAACTTCACATTTGAATTCAGCTTGAGGAAGCAAAACAAACACTCAATACAAGTTATCTAACCTAATAAAAGCGTAATATTGAAATTGACCATTTCTACGGGATGCCTAAGCCACGCCCACCAGCCAATCAGAGTGGCTGTATGCAAATTAACCCAGCCAAGATGGAGGCCGGCAGTCACAGAGCTGGAGTAAACAGGCAGCTTCCATTGCACCAGGAGTAAATAGTCTCCTGGCCACTGGCTGGGGCTTCTCTTCGCTCCAGGCAACATATTTGCAACGTTCTTTCAATTATAGAAGCCTCGAGCTGAAGCAGACAGGAGGCTTCCTTACCTGCCTAGGCCTCTGCTTAAAGGAACAGTGTATCAATTATAGAAGACAAATAAACCCCAGAAACCTGCTTCCAGCCAGCCTTGCTGGGACATTGGGTCAATGGGAGCTGTGGGCAGCCTGAAAGCCTGAAAATGGCCCTCAAGCCCGCACCCAGGCTGGCCACACCCCAATGGGGTGAGGGACCGCACTGGGGGGCTTGGTCAGCCTGCAAACAGCCATCAACCCCTCATCCAGGCTGACCAGGCATGCCAGCAGGTGGACATCCCCAGAGGGGTCCCAGACTGCGGGAGTGCACAGGCCAGGCTGAGGGACCTCCTGAGTGCACAAATTTTTGTGCACCAGGCCCCTAGTGTTATCCATAATGTGCACAGCCTCCTGCATTTACACAGCCTTTTAGATCGCCTGAAATACGCTGGAGCTCCTGATGGTTATCCAGTTCTCCAAGAGATACTCAAATTCCCAGGTTGTTTTTCACTAATCCCAACTGAAAGCACAGCCTTAGGCAGCTTCAATATTGTCAATAGGTGGTTATTGCTTGAAAATGCACTGGGAATAAGGCATTTTCCCCTGCTGCTGAGCTGAATTCTGAGTCAAATCAAATATATAGCCACCACCTCCTAAGAATAGAGTTTTTCCAGAACTACAGGTTTGGACAAAATGTTGACTGTGCTCTATGGATGTTGCTTTTAGCTGAGCTCCACAAGAGGTCAGTCCTTTCCATTGGCCATGAGACTGCTAGCTTTTTGTGACTACCACAAAACTGAGCTGGGTGGAGGGGGAGGGTGGATGGGAATAGCATCTCATCAACAAGTTAAAATAGCACAGATCCCACTTTCTAACCAGAGTTCAGTGGTTTTTCTTGGATAGATTTTCAATTTGTTCTGTGGCTTTGGTTAATTTCCAAAGGTCTAAAATGCTTGATTTTCGTTGTTTTGCCAGTATTTTCATGTTTTTGTGGGAAGGCAAGTTCACTGTGGTCCTCACCCTGCCATTCTGGAAATTGATATCTCGGCAAGCAAGCTCCTTCGGAAACATGGTTCTTCTCACGTATCCTGCATCTCTGCAGCAGTGTATTTAAAGTTTGTCTGTCAAACTTAGGTCAGACTGTGGGTCTTCATCACACTGTGATTTAAACTTATTCTGATGTGGAATGTCCCAGTTATCTTAAGGTGTAAGAGTCTCTTAAATGAATGTTCCAGAAGTCACTGGAACATAATTTATCAAGAGCATCCCATTAGCTTGCTGTGCAATGCAAAACTGCTTACTGATAGTGGCACCCTGGACAGAAGGTGCTAACTTGAGCACTGTTAAGTTCTCTGTAAAATGCCCTGGCTGGAACAAATCCTAATAGATTCTTCGCTTTCTTTCTTTCTTTTTTTTTATCCATCTTGACGTCCATCATTGCTACCTGTGGAAATGGGAAAAGCATCATGAGCTTTTTGGGCTGTGTTGTTAATCCTTCCTACTTAGCTCTGGATCTTTCATCTGGCATCATTCTTATCTTTTAAAAAAAAATATGTTTTCATTGATTTCAGAGAGAGGAATAGAAACATCAATGATGAGAAAGAATCATTGATTGGCTGCCTCCTACACATCCCTGTAGGTAGTGCACAGGAGGTTTGTCTAGGTGCAGCGGCTGATGCAATGCTGTGAGCTCACTCCAGCAGTTCAGATCTTTCTGGCACACCAGGAAGATGGCAACGCCCGCCTGAGCCCCTCCCAGAGCCATGTACACAGTACCCCAACCTTTACACTCATTGGCTCCCTAAGATGATGTTCCATGATTGGCCACCTCCACCTATAAAATACTCTGTACTTCCTCAATAAAATTAGACCTGCGTCACAGAACCTGGTCTCCGGAGTCGTGCATGCAAGTGTCCTAGCACTAGGAGCTCCGCCGTCCTCACCCCTGGGAAATCCCCTGTTTCACATCCCCCCACTGGGGTTCAAGCCTTGACCAGGAATCGACTCATAAACTCCTGCTTCGTGGGTCAATGCTTAGCCACTGAGCCACACCAGCCGGGCAGTCTTTCATATCTTTACTGCTGTACCTTTTTGGAGTTCCCAGGTGGTAGTCTGACAAAAACTTTTCGTCATTAATGAGTTTTTTAAATAGAAAAACTAGTGTTTAGTAGATATTGAATAAAATACTGAAGTCCTGCCCTAACTGGTTTGGCTCAGTGAATAGAGCATCTGCCTGCAGACTGAAGGGTCCCAGGTTTGATTCTGGTCAAGGGCATGTACCTTGGTTGTGGGCACATCCCCAGTAGGAGGTGTGCAGGAGGCAGCTGATCAATGTTTCTCTCTTATTCATGTTTCTAACTTTCTATCCCTCTCCCTTCCTCTCTGTGAAAAACCAATAAAATATATTTTTAAAAAAATACTGAAGTCCTTTATAAACATGGATTCTTCAGACCTTTATGTAGTTATCAGAATACTTTTCATAGTTACTTCAGTTGATATTTTGAAAAATTGTATATAAAGCAATTGCTGAATATTGGAAGATTTTAAAATTTTAGTGCCTGGTACATTGCTTTATACATAATAAGTTTTTGTAAAGATATTAACATTTTCTTTTTATTTTTTAAATATATTTTTACTAGAGGCCCAATGCATGAAATTTGTGCAAGGAGCTCGGCCCTTGCAGCTGTGGCAGTGGCTTGCTTTGGCCTTTGCGGCCTCAGCAGCATCTCCTGGTTCATAGGTTGATGCTCAAGCACTGTGCCATGCCAGCCAGACTAAATTTTATTTTTCAATTACAGTTTACATTCAATATTATTTTATATTAATTTCAGGTGTATAGCACAGTGGTTAGACAATCCTATACTTTACATAGTGGTCCCCTGATATTTCCAGTACCCACCTAGCATCACCTACATAGTTAGTGCAATATTATTGCCTAGAGGCCCCTTGCACAAAAATTCGTGCACGAGGGGGGGGGGCGTGTCCTTCAGCCCAGCCTGTGCCCTCTCGTAGTCTGGGACCCCTTGGGGAATGTCCACCTGCTGGCTTAGGCCCGCTCCCCAAGGAATCACTCCTAAGCGGGCAGTCAGACACCCCTCTGGCAGCCTGGGAGCCCTCAGAGGGATGTCCACTTGCCAGCAGAGAGCAGGCCTAAACTGCAGTCAGACATCCTTAGCGCTGCTGAGGAGGCAGGAGAGGCTCCCGCCACCACTGCTGTGCTGGCAGCTGGCAGCCTGGCTTGCGGCTGAGCAGAACTCCCCCTGTGGGAGCGCACTGACCACCAGGGGCAGCTCCTGCATTGAGCGTCTGCCCCTGGTGGTCAGTGTGTGTCATAGTGACCAGTCATTCCCAGTGATTCTGCTGTTAGGGTCAATTTGCATATTATCCTTTTATTATATAGTACTAGGGGCCCGGTGCACAAAAGTTTGTGCACTCGGGGGGTGGGGGTCCCTCAGCCCAGCCTGTGCCCTCTTGCAGTCTGGGACACCTCGGGGGGGAGATGTCCACCTGCTGGCATGCCTGGCCAGCCTGGGTGAGGGGCTGAGAGCCATTTTCAGGCTGCCCACAGCCCCTTCGGGGTTCGTGCACTGGGGGGTGGGAGGGCTGGTGAGTGCAGGCCTGGACGTTTCCCACCAGAGGGCCCACGATTGCACATGCCTGGTGGGCCCACACTGCTGAGGGGACACACCTGGCGCAGAGTTGGGTGGCAAGCCAGGGGCGGACACTGGTGCAGAATCCTTCGGTGGGGCCCTGCTGCTGAGCAAACACACCCGGGATGGAGCTGGGCAGTGAACTGGCTTCAGAAGATTCTCCGCACTGTCCAGCAGATGCTCCCGCACGCCCTGTGGAGGCCTCTGGGGGGCGGATGAAGGTAGCGGACCTGGACGGGTGTTCCTGGACACCCTGCGGAGGCCCCCAGGGCAGAGCCAGGCAGTGGACCCAGGACAGGCATTCCTGGATGTCCCGCAGAGGCCCTCAGGGGGCAAAGCCAGGCAGCAGACCCAGGACGGCTGCTCCTGCACACCCTGCAGAGGCCCTGTGCTCCTGCATGCCCCAGGGAGGCCCCCAGGGGGTGGAGCCAGGCAGTGGACCTGGGACAGGTGCTCCTGGATACTCCTCGGAGGCTCCCGGGGGCGGAGCTAGGCAGCAGACCCAGGACAACTGCTCCTGGACGCCCCGAGGAGGCCCCAGGCCAGGCTCCCCCTCCCACTGAGCTGACACACCTGGCACAGCTATGCGGGCCAGCGGTGGAGGCTCCCAGTGCAGAGCCGTCCTGCCAGCCTCCATCTTGGCTGGGTTAATTTGCATACAGCCGCTCTGATTGGCTGGTGGACGTGACCGTGAGCAGAGGCTCAGCCAGCCTAGGCAGGCAGTTGCAACAGAAGCCTTTGGTTTGCTCTAGCTCCATGGCTGCTGGCCTCCATCTTGGCTGGGTTAATTTGCATACAGCCACTCTGATTGGCTGGTGGTAACGGTCAATTTGCATGTTTCTCTTTTTTTATATTAGATTGCATTCCCTATACTCCTCTCCCCTTTAATGAGTTTTTTTGTTATCCTCCAATGATTTAGTGTAGGTGAAAGAAATATACACCTCCTCATCTATCTCCATACAACTGATTTAGATAATCAAAGGCAGCCCTAACCTGTTTGACTCAGTGGATAGAGGGTTGACCTGCGGACTGAAGGGTCCTAGGTTTGATTCCGGTCAGGGGTATGTACCTTGGTTGTGGGCACATACACAGCAGGACTAATAAGATAAATAAAAACTCCTAGAAAAAGCTGGGGGGTTTTTCTTGAGGAATGGGACCATTACTACTTGAAATCTCTTTGATGCTACAGATATATTAGTACCTGAAAGCAGTTGCACAGAGTTTAGGAAAGAAAAGGAGGCCATGAAAACAGAAAAACCTGTGAAGGAATCTTTTCCTGACTATACCTCTCTTTAGAGCAGATAACTCATCTCAACACTGGGAGAACTTTTCTTATATTTAGAGGCAACTGACCCTAGGAGGCAGCTACCTTCAAGTCAACTTATAAAAGTGAGGAAGGAAGCCATACATCAGCCAAGCCAAACAGAAAATCAGGTAACGAAACTTCTGGATAAGCTGACCCATGACTCTGACTTCCTCCTAACCCCGTTCAGGATGCTGAAATCCTGAACAGATTATTTAAACCCACATAATCAGGGACTCCAACAGCAGCCAAGTTAATAGTGAGGGACAGAAGGAAAATAAATGCATATTTTTAGTCAGTATTACATCTGTTTAAATAAGGTTTTCCTTAAAGGGCAAGAAGGGAAACATTTTAGGCTTTGGGGGCCAAGAGACACAGTCAAGGCAATTATGCAGGTACTTATATAACCATCACTTAAAACTGTAAAAAACATTCTTAGCTTGTGGGCTGTAAAAACAAAACAGGTGGCTGTCCAGATATGACCCATGGACTGTAGTTTGCTGATATAAACTCAGCCTTATTCAAATACGAATGAGGCAAACATTAGGTGTGCGACTTTTATGAAATGTGGAAGAAAAATGTAAACAGAGGATACACAAGAGATCACTATGTAAGATAATTTTTGGTGATGACAAAAATTCAATTCAAACTAGCGTTAAGTAAAAAGGATTGTTAGCTCAAATAACTGAGAATGGGTGGGTGGATCAAAAGGGAACTATAAGACCTTTTTCTTCTATCCCTTCTCTCAGTCCTTCCCTATGATTCAGTCACTTTCATTCTGCAAATGCAAATTAAAAGAAATATGTATTATCTGGAAGGATTAAGTGAAAGATTTGGGAGAAATAAAAATGACCAAAACTGAAAGAAGTGTACACATGCATAACATGCAAGTGATTGAGAAACTAGTCAAGAGTGAACTGTAGAGTGAGTAGCTCTGGATTTAAGGTGGCTTGAGGTGTTTGGGGGAAGCTTGGGATGATATTAGGTAAGAGAAGAGAAAGCAAATCAACCAAAGACAAGGAATAAGCCCTGGCTGGTTTGGGTCAGTGGATAGAGCATTGGCCTGTGGACTGAAGGGTCCCAGGTTCAATTCCAGTGAAGGACACATATCTTGGTTGCAGGCTCAGTCCCCAGTAACGGGCATGCAGGAGGCAGCCAATAATAATTCTCTCTCATCATTTATGTTTTTCTCTCTCTCTCTCCCTCTCCCTTCCTCTCTAAAATCAATAAAAATATCTATTAAAAAATACAAAGACAAGGAATAAGGTCTTGAGTATTATCAGACCTACAGATCCAGAAATTTGTAGCAGTACTTATCCTCATAGCATTCCTCATTATCCTCGTTATAGGGGCAAAGAAGATAGCACAGAATTTATTCTAGAGATGGTGCTTTAAGGTTGACAGAAGGTATGTGAGGGAGGTGAGTCCTCCTGAGAGAATAGTTGAGGTGATAAACCACAGAGGTCAAACTAAAGAGTGAAGAGAGTGAGGCAGTGATGGGCTGAAAGGTAATAACAATCTATATCTACTCTAATAAAAGAGTAATATGCAAATTAACCATCACTCCAAGACACCTAAGCCAAGCCCACCAGCCAATCAGAGTGGCTGTATGCAAATTAACCCAGCTAAGATGGAGGCCAGCAGCCACAGAGCTAGAGCAAACAGGAGGCTTCCATTGCAACTGCCTGCCTAGATTGGCTGGGCCTCTGCTCAAGGCAACAATGTTTCAATTATAGAAGCCATGGAGCTGGAGCAAACAGGAGGCTTCATAACCTGCCTAGGCCTCTGTTCAAGGTAACAAAGTTTCAATTATAGAAGATAAATAAACCCCAGAAACCTGATTCCAGCCAGCCTTGCTGGGACATTGGGTCAATGGGAGCTGTGGGCAGCCTGAAAATGGCCCTCAGCCCCTCACCCAGGCTGGTCACACCCCCATGGGGTGAGGGGTCCCTACTGGGGGCCTTGGCCAGCCTACAAACAGCCATCAGCCCCTCACCCAGGCTGGCCAGGCATACCAGCAGGTGGACATCCCCTGTGGGGTCCCAGACTGTGAGAGGGACCCCCCCCCAAGTACACAAATTTTTGTGCACCATGCCCCTAGTATATATATAAAAGCCAAGTGACCTGAATGACTGAATGACTGGTCGCTATGACACACTACGGTGGCAAACTGGCCCTATTGGCCTGATTGCCCCCCCCTACCTTCCAAGGCCCCTCCCTCCAGCTGGCCCTATCCCTGATTAGTCCCCCCACCCCAATTGGGGGTGGGGCTGGCCAGTTCCTACCTGTGCAGGAATTTGTGCATTGGGCCTCTAGTATATGTATATTATAGTAATAAGAGTATATGTGGTTTTTAAAAATATATTTTATTGATTTTTTTACAGAGAGGAAGGGAAAGGGACAGAGAGCTAAAAACATCAATGAGAGAGAAACATCAATCCGCTGCCTCCTGCACACCCCCCACTGGGTATGTGCCCACAACCAAGGTATACGCCCCTGACTGGAATCGAACCTAGGACCCTTCAGTCCACAGGCTAATGCTCTATCCACTGAGCCAAACCGGTTTGAGCTATATATGTATTTTTGCAGTTCGCATGAATGGTCACCTAGAATTATGAATGAAATGGAGTGGCTTTAGAAACAATTTAATCAATATGTCACAAGGGAAATACTATGACAGCACTGTGCTAAGTTCTTACTACAGTATCTCATTTAACTGTTCTAACAACTCTGTTGTTCTCATTTTACAGGTCAGACACTAAAGGTAAGAGAAAATTTGTGAATGTTCCCCCATGTCACACGTGTTGAGGGTTCAGGATCTGGAAGAGGGGCTGCATGCAAATGAAAGAGATGAGACAAGAAATAATTTGGAAATATTGGGGGCCAGGCGGGCAAGCCCAACTCAAGGGGAAGGACTTCCAAAGCTGCTCAGGCCTCGCCAGCCTTTTATTCAATTTTGGATACACATCTAGCTCTTAGACAGGTAATTGAGGTAACAGACGTCTTAAAAGTCAGTAAGTATTAGAAGGATTTACTCTGAGACTATTTGATCAGGAAATAACTTGAGCCCCCATTGTCTGGACTAGACAATCAGTGCATAACTCTGGCCCTTGCCATGGGTTCAAGGTTCACCAGCATTCTGTGATCCTTGTTTGCATTTCTCTGATAGTGAACACAATGGGTGGCTTCCTGCAAAAATTCACTCAAATTTTCATAGTGGTTTGTGGTGAGGCAAGATTAGAAACCAGAGCCAGTCATTCTAGAGTCCACCCACTCATAAATTCTATGCCATTCTGCCTTTTAAAACCAATTGAATTCCTAAACTTATACATCAAAGCACATAGTCAACAAGAGTCAGACTTGGAAATTTCCAAAGCAAGTGTTTCTAGTTAACAACCAAAGGAAAATTTAATTCTTCTACCACACCACATAATTTCCTGGTCAAATGCTCTGGATGAGTTAATTGCAAAATGTTCCTTTAATAAGTAACAAAACAAATTTACTTTTTGCATGGTGCTATGAAGGGTAATAAGCCGTCACTTAATGTTTACAGTTCCTTATCCCATCGTCCCCTCCCTTCCTCTCAGCTGACGGTTTCACTCCTACTTCAGAGAGAAGATATAGGCCAATGGGTAGTAAATTCTTTGATTTAACCAGCCTGGAATCTACAAACTTACGTGCAACCCTGTCCATCTTTGCCTTTTCCTTATTTTCTCAGTGGTAAAGCTATCTTTCTTATAAGCTGATTTTCTCTATTTAAATACTAAATCAATAGTTCTCAGAGTGTGTTAAGTGGACTAGCAGCATTAGCTGGACCTGGGAGCCTGTTAGAAATGCAAATTCTTGCCCTAACTGGTTTGGCTCAGTGGATAGAGCATCGGCCTGTGGACTGAAAGGTCCCAGTTTTGATTCCGGTCAATGCATGTACCTTGGTTGAAGGCACATCCCCAGTAGGAGGTGTGCAGGAGGCACTGATCGATGTTTCTAACTCTCTACCCCTCTCCCTCTCTGTAAAAAAAAAAAATCAATAAAACATATTTTTAAAAAAGACGAAGAAAGAAAAGGTAACAGAGGTAGTTGTTTAAAAAAGGAAGAAATGCAAATTCTTGTGCCCTATCCCAGAATCAGAAACTCTAGGAGTGGGGCCCAGCAACCTCTATTTGTACAAGCCCACCAGGTGAGTCTGATGCACACTGAAGTTTGAGAATCTCAGGCCCCACCCCAATTTACTGAATCAGAATATGCATTCAATAGAATACCACAGGTGATTACAAGATTCCCCAGGGGATTCACAGGCATATTAAAATTGAGAAACACTGCTCTGCATACATTCTCTTCTCAAGGACCATCTCATTTTTCCCTCTCTCTTTTGGTTCTTTCCTGTCAGCATTTTAAAAATTATCCTGTCTCTTCATTATGTAAAAGAGTCCCTTGACTCTTTAGCTTTCTCTCTTCTTCCGTTTTCTCACTTTCCATTCATAGGCAAGTTTCTTGAATGATTTGCCTATACAGTACTATAATCAGGGTCTCTTGTGATCCTACTACTCTACTGGAACTTCTTGGGCAAAGGTAACAAGTAACCCCTTTATGGATAAATCAAATGATGACCTCTTTATAACATTTGACACTACTCACCATGTTTGATTTCTTAAAATTCTTCTCCTTTGGCTTTTGAACAGGAAATTTTTTCATCTTCTCCGACCTCCCTCGTCACTCATGATCAGTCTTTCTCTGGTATTTTCCCCTCCCACACCTAACTAGAGGGCTTCAGAGGAGTGGGACTATTATTTTTAAAATAGAGTTTCTTAGTCTCCACACTCTTAACATTTTGGGCTGGATAATTCTTTGTTGTGGGGGCTATCTTGTGCATTGTAGGATGTTTCGTACCTTCCCTGACCTCTACTCACCAGATGCCAATAGCAATCTCTCCCGAAGTTGTGACAACCCAAAATATCTCCAAATATCGCCAGTATCTCCTGGGGGTGAGGTGTGGATGGGATGCAGGATTGGCTATGGTTGAGAACCACTGGTCTGAAAGTAATCCCATGTGCCCTAGTTTCTGATAAGTACTAAGAGGTTTGCTGAAGGTTTTTAGAAAAGTTCTTCATTTGAGAAAGAGCTATGGAAAGACATTCTTTTTTCCCCTGCCACCTGTGGGAAACATGCAATGTCTATTGCTATAGGCAGGCATCCTAAAACTCTGGATGAAGAAAGACATGGGTCTCATGACATCACTGAATCACCGGATCAACCACTCCTAATGTTTGCCCTTCCTCTGGATTTAATCTTGAATAATATACCTTCCAAACTTGCTTACTCATCTTGTTTCCTCCTGTTTTTCTGGGGCAGTTCTGTAAGACACAGGTGGAATTGTGCCTACCTCAAGGACTAATCTGGGAAGCCCTAGTTCTGAACAAGTGAAGAGATTGATAACCAAACATTTCTAGAATACCAGGGATTTTATCACAAAGATAACCCCTTTTATAGATCTGACTTGGTTTTCCTAGTGGCACATTTTATTTCCTGTCCCAATCTCCACTATACTAATCATTGCCTGTGGGAGCCCCTTACACATCCCTCGTGGATCAGGGTTCCTGTTCAGGGTTCGAGTTCTGGAGAAGGCCACACACAAAATGAGGAGAGAGACTAGAAAAAATTAATTTGGAATAATGGGGGCCAGGCGTGGTGTCTTGTGGGTGAGACTGCCCACTGCTCTGGCCTTGCTCAAAGCTTTTATTAAGGCGATGGGGAAACAGCCATATCCTTAGGGCAAGAAATTCCAACAACAAACAGACAACAAGAATTTACATATCCGTAACAGGTGGAGGGTTGCTTCAACTATCAATGTCTCCATCTAAACAATGATGAATAGCTCCGACCATTCAGAGCAATTAAGGTTGACCAGCCTTCAGGCACATTTCTCTATTAGTGACAATTGCCAATCAATTTTCAATGCCTCATTTTTTTTCTAATCATTGCCTTCAATTTAAATCCTGGATTTAGAAGTCAGAGGAGACAAACCCTTTCTTTATCTGCTCGATTACTAAAGCAATTCCCTCTACTTTTGAGTAGCCAAGCAAAGAGCTAGCTCAGCAGGACTGAGCCAGTTGAGCAGGAAGGGCTACGTGACTAACAGATACCAGCACTGGTGTTTGAACTCCTTTAGACAACTGTCCCACAGGAGATTCCTCTGGTATTCATGGCCATTCTTCAAACTAGAAAACTCTGGTTGATTAATATGGCCATTCCCTCCCATTTGTCTGTGAATACATAGAGCAGCGTGGGGGCAGGGCTTTCCCTGGAGCACTATTTGAAGAATGTCCAGCTGTGCCTGACCAAAGCCAACCTCTTCAAGGGATAATGAGAGCTTGGGGGACTTTCCCCACAATAGGCTTTGTGTTATGTCTACAGCGTTTGTCTCTAGTGTGTTTTACAGAGCCTTAGAGAAGGAAATGATATCTGAGTAGGAGATTGCGTCTCTTTCTCTATGTGTGCGCTATACCCTCAAGCCGGAAGACCACTATAGTGGATTTATTAAAGTTATAGACCATTTGTAGGCCATCTGTTTTCAGATAGTGATTTCCAAAAAGAGTTTTAAATTTTGTTTTCCACTTGGGTCAAAAGAAAGACACTTACCGTATTGAAAGAAATGCAAAACTAAGAGCAAAGGATGTTTAGGATGCCCCCCCACCAAAGAATCTTCATTTATAAAAATAGAAATCTTCTAGTCCTCCTCAATAGGGAACTGGGAATGGCCGGTAACTAGTCCAGTTGGTCTTGTTTGTTTGGGCTCTGAACTATTCTGCATTATTATTCTGTTTCAGTGTTGTTTTCCTCCCAGGTGGTCTGTTCTGAGATTTCTACTTACTCCTTTTTAATATGTCCTAGTTTTTGCTTACATAATACGACCTTACCTAATATTTTTCACACAAAAAAAAAATTTCCTGGAGATAATAAAGACATCCAGATGTTGTGAGTACACAAACTCAGGTCTGCAAGCAATATAAATCTATTTTGTATAATTATGTTTAGTACTCCACCAAGTTAATGAAAATTTCATTTTGGGCTGTCAGCGCGCTTACTGCCCCTGGAGGCGCTGCAGGGGAGGCTGCCCGGCCCGATCTGCGTCGTCAGGCGGCAGAGAGGAGGGAGGCTCGCCTACGCCCAGCGCCCTGGCCCTGGGCGCCTGGATGGTTGACAGCCTGACTCTCGGCTGCCCTGGCCGCTGGCCGGGCGGGGGCAGCCCGTGGGTAACGCTCGCCGCTTCCCTCAGGTCGAGGCCGCCGTGCATCCGACCGCAGGAGATGGGAGCGCGCAGGGCAGAGCGGGGATGTTGAGAGCTCCCGTGCTGTGGCAGCCAGACCAGATGGGGCCACGTGCTCAAGGCAGAACCACTTAGTTGAAGTCTGGTGGGGCTCCTGGACCAACCCGGCGCCAGCCTCAGGTCGAGAGCACAGCACGTGGAACAGGCTGCCTGGCTCACATCTCAGCAGACGGATGGACAGATGCACCTTGTGCTGCTGGTCCCAGCATCTCCCGTGGGCGGGCGGGGCTGGGAGCCTTTGAGGCCTGAGAAGTGCCCTTGGGCTGGCAGAGTCGTTTGTGCCGGATGCCGGGGTGGAAGCGGTCCCTCCGCTCAGTCCACAGGTGCACCATCGGCCGCCGTTGCTGGGGAAGCTCATTCACATGTTAGGAGGGGACGAGGGTGCTGGGTTGACCCTGCCGTTGTGCGCTGTGTCCAGGGCTCCTCAGTAAAGGAAGCTGCGTTTGTTTGCAGTGAAAAATTTTTTTTCATTTTAATAAACTAAATGTTCTTTCAAATAATTCAATAGGATGAACCCATCAGAGTATCCCATATGTACAGCTTTACTCAACCTGAGCAGTAAAAGGGGCAAATTGTCATAAGACATCGCTCGTGTGACCTGGCATCCACTGAGATTGCTTTTTCTGCTGCTTCTCATGACACTCTGGGGTCCTTCCTGCAGGGACCATGAGACTCCTTGGATGCATCTTCTCAAATCCCCACCAATTACAGTTGATATACAATATTATATTAGTTTCAGGTGTACAACATAGTGATTAGATATTTATATAACTTACAAAGTGATCACTCCAGTAAGTCTAGTACCAATTTGACATCATATATAGTTAATAAAGATTCTTTATGCTGCAAATGAAGAAAAATGTAAGACAAAATGGTCTCATTAGAAAGGAAAACTGAAAAGACTGTTGGTAATTTCCAGGGATGGTTATGACTTTATTCAAAGTTCAAATAATGTCATCAGGAACTGTCTTCCAAATATTCTTCCTCTTAGTGTTAACTCATCTTTAGGCTGGTTCCCTTCCTCCCAGCAGAATGGCTACAGAAGTCCCAACTTCACATGTGTAGGCACAGGTCCTGAGGTGAGTCTCTTTCAGTAGACCTGCTCTTAGAAGAAGATTTATTTCTCCCAGAAGCCCCAGCAAATGTCTCCTCATATGTCATTGGCTTCTGATCAGACGAGTTTATTAATGAACTCATCACTAAGGCCATAGAGATAAAATATGTTGACTGGCCTGCACCAATCTGGGTCCTCTCTTAGGGCTGTGTTTGGGACGGATTCTACACAAGGACATAGCTTCAGAGTGAGGGAGAAAGGGAGTGATTTACCAGAAAAAAAAATCAATGTATCATTTTACCAAATGAACGGTGAATGGATACCAGACACGAAAAAAACAAAATGTCCACTAGAGTATCAGAACATATTTTATTTCATGTTAGTTTGTTATATGTAAGTAGGCAGAATAAGTTATGTTGTTTTCATCACAGAGATAGTCATTTCCTATAAATTCTTTGACTTCACCTCATTTTTCATTAAAGCGCTTCCAAAAATAATTGCACAATAGAAGCTCTTTCTACCAGATACCACTTAAATTAATTACCTAATTAGTGCTCTCCATCGCCTCTAAAAAAGACACTCTGCCCTGACCAGTTTGGCTCAGTGGATAGAGCGTCAGCCTGCGGACTGAAGGGTCCCAGGTTCAATTCCGGTCAAGGGCATGTACCTTGGTTGCGAGCACATCCCCAGTAGTGGGTGTGCAGGAGGCAGCTGATCAACGTTTCTCTTTCATTGATGTTTCTAACTCTCTATCGCTCTCCCTTCCTCTCTGTAAAAAATCAGTAAAATATATTAAAAAAAAAAAGACACTCTGATGCCCAAAGCACGCTGAACCTTCAGGACTAAACTTCAATTCTCTGAAACATCCTCACATACTACTGCTCCCACTTGTTGAGTCAATGCTGGTTCACAAACCTGTTTGTTGGAGTTGTTTAATTACATATTTAATTAAATGTTGCATAACATCATAAACTGTGAATAAAGGAAAATGTCAAAGTTCTCTCTTAATTGAATTAAATTGAATGCTTTAGAAAGGTTTAATAAAGGCAAAGTGATGGAAATAAAAGACCTACTATGAATTGGATGTGAGTGAGATTACTGTAAAAGATGGATGATGGATTGGGTATGTCTTAAAATCCAGAAGGATTGTGCATTCAGAGCACTGTGCATATGATTTTCAGTTCTTAACCCACTTTTAAAAAGTCAAAATCGAAAAAAATAGGTGATATACTGTTGATGTGGTTTATGGAAAAAGGAGGGATGCTGAACTCAAAACAGTTGACTCATATTCAAAGCAAAGGTCTTGCCCTACATCAAAAGATTGGCAAATGCATACATGTTAATGTAAATTAAAGTGTTTAAGGTACAAATGTATATGTGTGATGAAAGCTATAAGTTAAGCAGGGAAGTCAATGAGCAAGAGAATTGGAATTAATTTTGGTAATTAGGGGGTAAGAAGTGGATAGTTTAGAAAGGTAAAGAGGATGGAGGCCAGATAATAGGAGCGTAAGGTGAAAAATAAAATTGAAAAATCAAGAAGCTTAATAGAAATAAATTATTAATAACAACAATAAGATATACCATCCGAGTGCTTATTATATGTAAACATTATTCTAGGTGTTCTCCATACACTTACAAAATATTTTTTATTGATTTCAGAGAGGAAGGGAGAGGGAGAGAGAGATAGAAACATCAATAAGAGCATCGATTGGCTGCCTCCGGCATGACCCCTACTGAGGATCAAGCACGAAACCCAGGCATGTGCCCTTGACTGGAATTGAACCCAGGACCCTTTAGTCCACAGGCTGACACTCTATCCACTGAGCCAAACCACATAGGGCCATACTAGTACACTTTTTTTTTTTT
>PVJC01025879.1:0-24449 GCA_004026665.1 Murina feae | reverse complement strand
ATGACAGCAACCAGTGCCCCTGCTCACCTGCTCCACCATCCTGCCATGGCAGATGCCTGCCATGTTTCAGGCTCTGCCACCTGCTGCCCATGTCCGCCATGTTCCACATGTGACCTCTGGTGGTCAGCACACATCATAGCAACCAGTTGTTCAGTTGTTCTGCTGTTCGGTCTATTTGCATATTAGCCTTTTATTACCTAGGATTCTTTCTCTAGCAGTCATGCTAAGATAATGCTGAAAAGATTGTATATTTTTCCTGAAATTTAATTTTCAAGTATAAAATGGTCATAACATTTCCCTCACTGAGGTTTTGAGCAAATTAGCTGAGCTATTATGTGAAGCATCTACCATAAGAGCTCAGAAGTTGCTTCCTTAGAAGTTATTTTTCTTCTCAGGTTATTCTAGCCAGGTAAAAAATAAGAAATTATTCCAATTCATCAATTATACCCTGTAGAATATGGAGAGTGAGCATAAAAAGAAGAGACAAAGACATTGGAAGTTTTATATTGACAATCTTCTTATTTCATTCAATTGAAAATTCAACCAATCTTAAAGCAAAATTAAAAACATTTCCTGAAAACCTTTAATACTAATAGCTTGAGTGAAGTACTTAAGTAATTATATGCTCTTGACATAATCATTTTTCTGTAAGAACTCACTAAGCACTTTAAACTGTGAGATATGACTATAGAGAATAGAATACTAGTTGTTAAAACTAAATATCATATCTGCAGTGACTGAATTAAATCATTCAATATGCCTTTATATAATGTTCTGCCTTTATATAATGTTCTAGTATCACACGTAATTCTTAAATATTGTTTCCCTGTTTTCAGATCTTTAAAACTTATTGCCCATTTTTATGTTCCATTTCCTTTGTTACATTTTAATGAACCTTGGTTGATTTAGGCATTTACTTTGGTAAATCTAATGTTGGGCAAAAACAGTGTAGGAACAAATTGTGGAAACAATGCTTTGGCAGCCATCAAATCAAAAACTTCACTTTCAACCTCAGTGACATTGGCAACTTCCAAGTACTTTCAATAATCATGAAGAACGTTGTTATGTCAAAACTGCTTTGAAGTATTTAATTTTCTTCTGATTCCTTGTTGATACCTCTTGGCGAATGATTGATAAGGGAGAAAATGTAAAGTCACATATAAGATCTTCTGAAATAGGACTGATGTTATTTGCATTGAAGAGTTGTCTTGGAGAGAATAGATAAGGCTAATCTATGGCTTAGAAGGCAGGATAGTAATTATCTTTGGAATGGAGCATGAGAGGGCTTCTGGAATCTGGTAATATTAATGTCTTATTTTTATTGGCATGATGGTTACTGTATATGAGTATGTTCACTTAAGATCTGTGAAGCCTATGGTTTATGATTTGAATACATATTTATACACGCATTTGTTTTTAATAAAATATTACTTAAAAATAAAATAATATCCTAAATTCAGTGTATTTTCCCATGCTTCAATATTTCCTATTTAACAGGCTGGGCAAAAGACTAAATCCTAAAACCATTTATTCAGTCTTAAAATTTTTATTTTCAGTCTGTCATCCAGAGTGGCATTAAAAATACATTTTTCTTGAACAAAGAATTTATATTTCATGGCCTGTATAAATACACATTTCAAAAGATTGTAAACTTAGTCTTGTTTTACAGTAGCTCTTAGTTTCCATTTCTTTATACAAGTAAAAAAAAAATCTCTGGATAAAAATTAGTTACCTAAATTCAGAGGCATGATCCCAGGCAAACCCATCTAGTGCTTAAAAGATAAAAATCACCATCTTCTAGATTTATTTATCTTATTACTATGCCTCAAAAGCATCATTTCAGCTTCTAAAGACTTTAGAATAATTTATTTTCTCTAAACCAATTTGTATCATGTCAAACTGAAATTGCAATTTTACAACCACCTGGGAGAACAAACAATCCTCTTCTATAAATAAAAAAAGTAATCTATATACATATTCACTAAGATATCCCTATAGACTAGGAATGTTATATGTGGAAGAGGTGTGAGTGGAAACAAAAAATGATGTAAGACAAGTTACAACTTTTATTTCATTTGCCATATTCTGATTGTATAATAAATTAATATCAATACTGAGAATAGATTTGTACAACCATTCATTTGGGATTAGAGTTAGCTTATTTATAGAAACACATATTCTCCTACTGAATTATATGTTCCAAGGTAGAAACTTAGAAAAGAGTCCTTCATCACATATGAATAACACGATATTTGAGAGTCAATATATTGAATTTGAAAATCCAAAGTTATCTTGCATTATACTGCTCACCACAGAGTATTTTTACATTAACCAGTCCTAAATCTGTTTTCTTTTTCTCTGCACTTGATTTATATTAAGCAAACAGACATGTGATAGATAAAGCAGGGATGAACACCTTTCCATTGACAAGCTGTCAGGAGGATATGGAAAACTCTATTCCCAGTGAGAGGAAACAAAACATATATATTGAAATAAATGTCTTTATTAATCTTTTCCCAAAAATGGATGGTGCTTTGAGTATTTAGGCTAACACTCAAGTGAAAAGCTACCCTTGCAGCATCTGTATTCTGCGAAATGTTCTGCAGTATACCCTTTTCCTCTCTCTTTCGTGTTGTGAGCTGCATAACTAAACTGCATCAGGAATTGGAATTTAGCTGTGATTATACAATCACCTTGAGCAAATGTAGCCTCAATTAGTAATCACTAGCATTGCATCAAACTAGGAGAGATTTGATTGTGAGTTTCAAATATTTCAACAACTGGCTTCTTCCTACCTGTTGCATCTTCTAGTCTCTTAAGGACTCTCTCCTTCATATATATCATGAACACTTACATTCACTTTATCATACAACACATTTCATGTCTCTAAGTGTGACTTCTACTTGTTCAACTAAAACGTTTTTACCTTCTTCAAATACTGGTTATGTTCTTTCATCTGGGAAATCTTCCCAGTTAGCTTTTATCCTAGTGAAAAAATAAAAGAAGGTATCTTCCATTAATGTGATTTTAAGCATCAGAAAGTGCTCAGTTTTCTAGAAAATGTACTGTGAGTTGGCTAATGTCATAATTCTAACGCCTTAAAAGGAGCTTTATCAGTTTTGACCATTTTTGTTCATTAATACTAAGCATTATTTAAATGTCATGGGCTGTTGTTATGTGATAAATTAATCTATGCAAAGAAAAAAGAACATGTTCCTTGCCTTCAGTCTCATCTCAGCCTAAAGCAGGACACATATGTGTGAGCTCATAATTGCACTAAAAATATTTTATAACTAAGAATCAAAGGGGAACCAATAAGAGAGCAATTCATTCTTCAGAGAGGAATACTTGAATTAGTTATTAAATGTTGAATCAGAATTTCCACAGAAATGAGGCAGGAGAAGGGAAGGATTTTCTAGGCAGAATAAAAAAGGAATAGCATTATTTGAGGAGTGGGAGTAAGCGTGCTTGATTTAGAGAAATGGAGTAGTTGAGTCACTGGAGATTTGGGGTAATTAAAAACCATGGATAATTTTTTTAAATACGTTTTAATGATTTTAGAGAGAGAGAGAGAAAAACAGAGAGAGAGAGAGAGAGAGAGAGAGAGAGAGAGAGAGAGAGAGAGACATAGAAACATTGATCTGCTGCCTCCTGCATGTCCCCTATTGAGGATAGAGCTACAACCTGGGCATGTGCCCTGACCAGGAATCCAACCTGTGACCTCTTGGATCATGGGTCAGTTCTCAACCACTGAGCCATGCCAGCTGGACTCCATGGAAGCTTCAATTTGCTTCTTTAATCAATAATACTGTTTATTTCCTGTTAAACTTTTAATGCACACGATAAATATTTAAGTAGCTAATGTAAATTTCAGTTGATCTAGGATTAAAGGGGAAGCAGAAGGAGGAGGGTCTAGAGATAGAAAAATGGAAATATATTTGAGGCTCTCTGGCCTTTTCTAAAGCATTGGGTTTCGAAGTCTTCATTTAAGACTGTAGACTTTTAAAAATCTGTGACTAAATGATATAACAGTTGAAAGGGCTCCCAGGCATTAGAAACCTTATATTTAATTTAGAGTAAAACCAACTCAAGAATTTTCTGAGATTGACCTGATTATCAGTTACAATTAAATGTATTACCTAAAACTTATTATTTTTTTATTATTATAGCAAATTTGTTAAAGTGTACTGGGGGGAGATGATATATTTAAAGATTTTGATCTCTTTCTTTAATATCCCACTGATATAATAAAACTTGTGATTCACTGGCATTATTATTATGACTTAGTAAAATAAGGTATTGGCACCTCTTCATATGCAGGAGAAAAATCTAGTAAAAATGGTTATTGTAAGTACCAAGTTATTTGATGTGCATCTTAGGTTTTTCAGAGAAATTTAAAATAAAATACTATTCTTGCAGTTATACCTTAACTAGCAAATACATTTTAAAATGCAGGACTAAATAATTAATAGTAAAAACTTGGAATTAAAAAAAAAATAGCTTTCTTTTATGAGTGATATTTCTTTAAATTGTACCTAAACCTTCACCAAATTTTACCTAACAGAATTCTCTTCTGGAATAAAATTGTTTAAATACTATATAATTTATTCAGCTCCAACAAGTTCAATTTATAACTCATTCTTCTTACATTCACCCCCAGAAAACACCCACAAAAAGGTAAAAGGTTTTATCACACACCTAACTGAAGCATTGTCTCTGCTGTGGCCCTCAGCTCTGGATACATTGAAATGCCTGTATTCGTTACTTTGTTCTAGTGTGATTGTGTAGATGTGACTGAAATATATAATGCATTCTTTTCCAAGCAATTAATTCTTTTTTTTCAGTTAGAGTAGGCATAGTCTATTAGGCAATTAACTGTGGTTAGGTCAATTACAGAAAATATAATTCATCTGGTTTAGAAACTTAACTGACAAGGCAAGTGAACCTTGGCTAACCTCAGTGGGATAGGAATGGAAACTAACAAGGCCAAAGGACCCACTTATACTAGAGGAGAAATCCACATAGTAACGAATTCCAGGGTGAACAAATGGGTTGTGAAGTATTTAAAATTTAGTGTGATTTGTGTTGCAAAAAATTATTAGGAAAAAAAAAAGAGAGAAAGCTTTCTTTTCACCAGAAAGTTAAGCAATTCTTTCTTTTGGAGAAATAATATTACATGTGCGTACATTAATTATTGATAAAAATAATTTTTTTAATTCACCAAAACCCCCACCCAGTGGTCATTTTACCACTGTGAATTCTGAAATATTGTATTTTTTTGTAATGTTTAATGAAAACTTCTCACTATATATTTTTATTTATAGAGTTTACTTTCCCACCGCGTGAAAAACCAAAGCAAAATTTTGAACCCTAAAATATATGATTAAATTTACGATTAGAATAATATGCCAAAATCTTTACATAGAGATAATTCAATATACAGGGTGGGGCAAAAACAGTTTTATAGTTTTTCTATGGAAAATAATATAATAATTTAGAACGACAGCACAAAAATAAACACTGTTTCGCAGTCACAACTGTAAACCTACTTTTGCAGCACCCTGTATATCACATGTGTTTTTTTTTTAAAGATAGAAAAACTAACTTTGCTTTTTTAAAGACAAGATCTTTCATGTTAAATTAATTCAATAAATTTTTGCCCTAGCCAGTTTTGCTCAGTGGATAGAGCATTGGCCTGAGGAACAAAGGGTCCTGGATTCCATTCCAGTCAAGGGCACACACCTGGGTTGCAGGCTCCTCCTCACCCCACCCAATAGGGGAGCATGCAGGAGGCAACCAATCAATGTGTTTCTCACACATCGATATTTCTATCTTTCCCTTTCTCTTCCGCTCTCTCTAAATATCAATGGGAAAATATTCTTGGGTGAGGATTTTAAAAAAAGAACTCAAAATTATATTTGTAAAACTCAAAGTGCAGTTGACACTTGATCAATAGGGAAACTAGGGGCACCAAACCCCTCCATGGTAAAAGAAAAAAAAAATCCAGGTATAATTCCAACTCCCCAAAACCTGTACTGCTAGGAGCCTACAGTTGAACAGAAACCTTACTGACAACATAAACAGCCAGTGAATAAACGTACATTTTGCATGTTATATGTATTACATACTGTAACCTTATAATAAAGTAAGCTAAAGAAAATAAAATGTTATTAAGAAAATCATAAGGTGGAGAAAATACATCTACAGTACTGTACTTTATCAGTGCCATAAATCAATGCCACCTATTTATAAGATGAATCTTCTGTTGGTATTTATATCAATATTATCTTATACTAGGGGCCCGGTGCACAAAAATTTGTGCACTCGGGGGGTGGGGGTCCCTCAGCCCGGCCTGTGCCCTCTTGCAGTCTGGGACACCTCGGGGGAGATGTCCACCTGCTGGCATGCCTGGCCAGCCTGGCTGAGGGGCTGAGAACTATTTTCAGGCTGCCCACAGCCCCTTCAGGGTTCGTGCACTGGGGGGTTGGGAGGGCTGGTGAGTGCAGGCCTGGACGTTTCCCACCGGAGGGCCCATGATTGCACACGCTTGGTGGGCCCACACCGCTGAGGGGACACACCTGGCGCAGAGTTGGGTTGCAAGCCAGGGGTGGACGCTGGTGTAGGATCCCTCGGTGGGGCCCTGCTGCTGAGCAAACACACCCGGGGTGGAGCTGGGCAGTGAACTGGCTTTGGATTCTCTGCACTGTGCAGCAGACGCTCCCTCACGCCCTGTGGAGGCCCCTGGGGGGCGGATGAAGGTAGTGGACCCTGGACGGGTGTTCCTGGACACCCTGCGGAGGCCCCCAGGGCAGAGCCAGGCAGTGGACCCAGGACGGTGCTCCTGCACACCCTGCAGAGGCCCTGTGCTCCTGTATGCCCTGGGGAGGCCCCCAGGGGGTGGAGCCAGGCAGTGGACCCGGGACAGGCGCTCTTGGATACTCCTCGGAGGCTCCCGGGGGCGGAGCTAGGCAGCAGACCCAGGCCAGACCCCCCTCCCACTGAGCTGACACACCTGGCACAGCTATGCCGGCCGGCCGTAGAGGCTCCCAGTGCAGAGCCACCCTGCCAGCCTCCATCTTGGCTGGGTTAATTTGCATACAGCCGCTCTGATTGGATGGTGGGCATGGCTGTGAGCAGAGGCTCAGCCAGCCTAGGCAGGCAGTTGCAACAGAAGACTTTGGTTTGTGGCTGGGTTAATTTGCATACAGCCGCTCTGATTGGCTGGTGGTAATGGTCAAATTTGCATGTTTCTCTTTTATTATATTAGATGATTCAAAAGACTGTAGATGTTATACATATTACCAACACTAGACATCAAAAATTAAAACTATAATGTGAAAAATACATTAATATTACTTTCAGGTATAAAGATGTATGCATTGATAATAAAGAAGCAGCAATATGATTGTTTTATGGTAGGCTAGAGTAATCTATATGATTGCTTCACAGTAGCCTACTGTACTTCATGCTAATGTTGAATTGTTATAAACTTTTTATAGCATGCAGTATTATAATCATCTTTATAATACTGTGTTAGAAACATTATTACATTTTATTAAAAACAACACCTGTGGTAGGCTAATATGCAGTTTCTCCAATTACAAGAGAAGAAGGTATACCATAGAGTAATCTAACTCTTTGAAAGCAAAGTTATAAAACAATAAGAAAATAAACACATTATTAATTTGATGTTAAATATTTCTCTCCTTCTGACTATGTAAAGATAGACTATCCAGTTCAATACCAGTGTTGCACATGATGTTCTGTACAATGAATACTTAGGTGATGATGATAATGGTGATAATGACACAAACACTTCTCACACAGTTCTTGCCTTAATATTATTAGACTAGGGGCCCAGTGCACAAAAATTTGTGCACTCAGGGGGTGGGGGTCCCTCAGCTCGGCCTGTGCCCTCTTGCAGTCTGGGACACCTTGTAGGGAGGATGTCCACCTGCTGGCATGCCTGACCAGCCTGGGTGAGGGGCTGAGAGCCATTTTCAGGCTGCCCACAGCCCCTTCAGGGTTCGTGCACTGGGGGGTGGGAGGGCTGGTGAGTGCAGGCATGGACATTTCCCACCGGAGGGCCCACGATAGCACACGCCTGGTGGGCTCCCACTGCTGAGGGGACACTTGGCACAGAGCTGGGTGGTGAGCCAGGGGCGGACGCTGGTGCAGGATCCCTTGGTGGGGCCTTGCTGCTGAGCAAACACACCCAGGGTGGAGTCGGGCAGCGGACTGGCTTTGGATTCTCTGCACTGTGCAGCAGACACTCCCTCATGCCCTGTGAAGGCCCCTGGGGGGGCAGAAGAAGGTAGTAGACCCTGGACGGGTGCTCCCGCATGCCCCTGAGGAGGCCCCTAGGGCAGAGCCAGGCAGCAGACCCAGGACAACTGCTCCTGCACACTCCACAGAGGCCCCTGAGCTCCCGCATGCCCTGGAGAGGCTCCCAGGGAGTGGAGCCAGGAAATGGACCCCTGACGGGCGCTCCTGGATGCCCAGAGGAGGCCCCCGGGGGGCAGAGCCAGGCAGCAGACCCAGGATGGCTGCTCCTGCAAGCTCCGTGGAGGACCCACTCTCCCGCACGCCTGGTGGAGGCCCCAGGGGGCGGAGCCAGGCAGTGGACCCAGGATGGGTGCTCCTGGATGCCCGAGAAGGTCCCAGACCGGACCTCCCCCCCAACTGAGCTGACACACCTGGCACAGCTATGCTGACTGCAGAGGCTCCCAGTGCAGAGCCCACCTGCCAGCTTCCATCTTGGCTGGGTTAATTTGCATACAGCTGCTCTGATTGGCTGATGGGTGTGGCTGTGAGCAGAGGCGCAGCCAGCCTACACAGGCAGTTGCAACAGAAGCCTCTGGTTTGCTCTAGCTCCATGGCTGCTGTCCTCCATCTTGGCTGGTTTAATTTGCATACAGCCGCTCTGATTGGCTGGTGGGCGTGGCTTAGGTGTCTCGGGTAATGGTCAATTTGCATATTACTCTTATTATATTAGATTTTCACATAAAGACACACAAACAGATACTTTTATTAGCTATATGGCATGATGATGATTTACTATTAATTAAGTGGAAGTGGATCATTAAAAAGGTTTTTTTTCTCCTTGCGGTCTTCCTGTTGAATAGACTGAGGAGAAGAAGGAAGAGGTGGAAGAAAAGGTAAGAAAAGTAGAAATACTTGGTGAAACTTTATGGAAAAGTATCGTACTTTCTGTATGACATTTTTGTTTTTGCATTTCTTTAACATTACTTCTGCATGGTACCAATCAGTGTTTGATTTAGTTTCAGTGTTCCTATCATAGAAGGGTCCATGTCATAAAAGTAGTCAAAAGGTTTACTGAATAATCAGAACCTTTTTGCCAGATTGTCTAAGCCAATTTGTTTTCTAACATCTTAAAATGATTTTTATAACTTTCCTGTTTCTTCCTCATGGTCTGGCTCTGGTTTAGTGACACTCATCTCCATCAATTTGTCTTCTATTAACTGAGCTTCCTCTGGTGTGGTGTCTATTTGCTCTTGAATTTCTTCAAGATCCGCACCTTGAAATCTATTATCCCCCACCTTTTTTGCTTTATCCACAATCTCTGTCATTACTTTCTTGATTCGCTCTGTTGTAAATCCTGTGACGTATCAGCAATATCTGGACAGTTCTCTTCAGCAGGAATGTATTGTTTCAGGCTTCATGGCCTCCTGGCTTCTTCTATAACAGCAATGGCATTTTCAATACTCCAATCTCATGATGCTCCATCCAGGTTCTCTTCCATAGTGTTGTCAATCCCTTTCCATAGAATGTGTAATGAGCCTTAAAGGTCCTTGAGAGCCCTAACCTAGAGGCTAAATTAGAGACATTGTGTTTGGGCCAAGTGGACCACTTTGATGTCTTCATTGTTTAACTCATGAGGTTCTAGGTGGCCAGGGTCATGGTCCAATATAAAAAGAAATGTAAAAGACAGTCCCTTGTTGGCAAAGTACTTCCCGACATCAGGGACAATGTATCTACAAGAATTTTTAAAATTGATTTTAGAGAGGGAGGGAGAGAGATCAAACCTACAACCTTTCTGGGTCAGTGTATCAATGGACCCAATTCAGAAAAATGGGTGTCATTGCCCAGGCCTTCTTCAAAAGACTGGCAGTTGGTGTTTATCTTTTTCCTTCAAGATTAAGGGTTAGTAGCTTTATATGTAGACTAGAAGCCCAATGAACAAATTCATGCACAGGCGGGGTCCAGCTGGCCAGCCCTGATGGGGTGGGCAATCAGGGCTGGGCCAACAAGGGGGGGTGGCTGCCTCAATTGGAGTGAGGGGCCTGGCCAAGGGGGGGGGGCCACGGGCAGTTGGGGAGCAATCAGGGCCCTGATTGGGCTAGTTGGCCACTGCAGTGTGTGTCACAGTGACTGATTGGTCCCGTTGTTCTTGTCACTTGGCTTTTATACATATGGGAAATGGCAGTCCAGATCAGAAACTCAACAGCACTGGCATAAAATGTAAGTTAGCATAGCCCCTTCTGTTTTAAATCCTAGTTCTTGCTTCTCTTTTTTACAAATAAATGTTCTTTGTGGGATTTTCCCTCCAGAATATGACACTTACTTTGCATTAAAAACCTGTTCAGGCAGATATCCTTTCTCTTCGCTAATTTTCTTAATGGTTTCTAGGAACTTGTCTGCTGTCAATTGGTCAGATGAACCTGCTTCTCTTCTTATCTTGACATTTTTTAAGCCAACCCTCTCTAAAATCATCAAACCATCCTTTGCTGGCATTAATTTCTCCAACTTTAGATCCTTGTCATTCCTTTGGCTTTAAGTTTTCACATAATGACTTAGCTTTTACTCAGATGCTATTAGAATCTACAGGTATATCTTTCTTAGAGTGATACTGCACCCACATAAAAGCTGCATTTTCAATCTCGGATAAAATTGTACTTCACAAAAAGTACAAGGTTTTCACACCTGCTGAAGTAGCTGCAGCTACAACTTCACAATTTTTTTTCTTTTTTTACGATGATCCTCACACAGATTTGTTTACCTTGAAATGGTGAGCAACCTTAGCTGCAGACCTCAGGCTATGGCACATAGAAAACAATTTAACTTTTTTTAATACTGTCATGACTTTTCTCTGCTTCTTTGGAGCACTTCCAGAATCACTAGTGACACTGCCTATGAGTTTTGTAGTATTATTCAAGGTTTACGGCATTGCACTCAACAGGAAGAAAATATATGCAAGAGCCAAAAGATCACATTCTACTGCGATTCCAAATTACTAAAGTGACACTGATCATGTGGAGATAGTGTCACACAGTCTTTTACAAAGAAACTCACAACACCTGACCTCATGTAACAGCAATGGGATGGCTACAAAATGATTACACTAGTAGGGTATATATACTACATTTCACTTTATGCAGTTACTGGAGGCTCAGTGCATGAATTCGTGCACAGGTGGCATCTGGCAGGCCCACCCTGATCAGGGATGATCAGGCTGGGCCAGCCGGGGAAGGGGCCATGGGCAGTTGGCTGACTGGGGTGGTGGGGGGCATCAGGGGTAGGGCAGCCCAGGGGAGAGATCACAGACAGTTGGCAGGCTGACCCCACCTCCTGGTCGAATTCCTGGTTGAACTAAAGTTCAAACTTACAATGGAGGGGACAATTTGCATATTAGCCTTTTATTCTGTAGGATGATTTAATATTGCATCTTTACTTTTGGTTACATTTCTTTCTATTGCAAATAGCACTATTTAGTCTCTAGGTATTGGTTGTGTACATATTGATACATTTTAACTTTTTATAATAGGTTTGTATATATTTAATGGTAGCAAATAATAAAATAGACTACTACATACATATATTTTATGCATTCATGATGAACCTACCTTTTTTTGTTCAATATTGTTATGCTATGTGGTTAGTCTGCGGGATTTTTCAAATACTTGCAAATCTTCAAAAAAATGTTGCTATATATTTATTGAAAAATATCCACATATAAGTGGACCCAAACAGTTCAACCTATGTGGTTTAAGGTTTAACTGTAAATTCATAAGTTTCAAGGAAAGAACAGCTACACAAAAATAGCAAATATCCAGTTAACACTGAACAGTTTATAAAATAATTTTTGCAATTTATTGTGTCCTATAATTTCTATAGTACTAAATGTCACAAAGAAATTCAACAAATAGTCAAATCTAATACCTAATAGAAAGAGCAGGGGATAGAATTGATGTTTCCAGTACTGTTTTTCTTAGGTTAAATTTCAGACAGTCCTTAGTACCTAAAATAGTATTAAATTTGTGAACACAGAGTTGCAATAGTGCATTAGTGTTAGGATGGTGGATATTAGTGGGGAAGAAGAGAATGTATATTTCTGATGAGGGTAATCTAAGATGTTTCTTCTATACCTCCACAGCTAAACTGTGAATTCCTCCTTCAGGGTAATAATTGTGTGTTCTTTGCATCTCTGTCTCCACTATTTATCACAGAGCTTGATATATTATACTTTGAATGCTAGGCAAAAATTATTTCTATGCTTTTATTTTTATAAGTTAGTTAGGTGTTTATGTTTCCTCCCTGTATTATTTTTTCTTTGCACTTTTTGTGACAACATAATTGATATAATCACCTGCCAAAATTTGCTTATTCATTAGCCAGTTGGTTTTCATTGTAAACGTTTTCTATGTCCAGTGGAATTCTAATTGGTTCAAGATTGACCTCTTTTGTTTCTTACCTCTGTTTCTTGCAGATGAAAATCTACAAGAGAAATACATAATTACTTTACTAAGACTTTAAAAAAATATATACTCAAACTAATCAAATTGGATTAGTTGGCAACCAGTTCATGAGCTTAGGACTTACACATTTAGTTTACAAATTGTGCAACAGAGAAATTAAGAGCAGGTTAGTAGAAACAGTTTAAAAATACATTAGCAAAATGAATTAGGTAGTGCCTAGACATCTAAACAGAAAGTCAAAATAGTCAGATAATCATAATGTGGAAAGAGAATATGGCATAGGAATTTGGGGTTTTGCCATAGAGTAGCTGTAAGGCTTTTTTTTTTCTTTCTTCAGTCCTTATCTTGAACCCAATTTCTTCATTGACATATAAGGCAATGAATTAGGAATATCTAAAACATAAATTCCCTTCAAATATAACATTTTATGATATATTAGCATTTTGTAATATAGCCAGCATTTTATATTATGGGAAGTGAATATTGTGCAAATGACTATGCAAGATTAAATTTATCCTACGTTTATTATGAATCAATCAATATAAGAATATCTCGAGATTATAGCCTTCTAAAACACCAAATGATAATTTTCTCTTCTTAGACATTGAAGTACTTCAGTAAAATATTCTTATTTGTTAAAAGCCTAAACTTTTGAGGTATAAGGAATAGTTGGTGTCATATAGAGAAGATAACAGCATCCTTTTCTGTTACTTCACCTTTGCATCTAAGGATTCCTGTGCCTTCATATAAACCCTATGATATTTTATTTTTCTTTGTTTATGTACAAAGTTAATCAATGAGAGAATAAAGTAGTGCTTTAAGTCAAACTTAGAATTAGAAGGTGCTAATATTTTTCAGCCAGCATTACATGTGTTATATCAAAGCCAACACATGTTAATTCAATTAGGTATTATAGAATGCAATGGCCAGTGATAGCTTTTAAATAATCACTGTAGCTCACATAGACCCCACTATTGGCAGAGCGAGTTACATGCTTATATTGTTTATTGCTCTCTATAATTTTTCCAGTTATTTATTGTTTCATAACTAATTCTCCCCCAACAATGCTTTAAAAGATATTTTATAACGATAATTTTATTATATCTCTGGATATAAGGTTCTTGCTTTGGCTATATTTTTTAGTAGTCTTAATTTGGGCTTCCTCACAACATGGCAGTCAGAGAGCTTATATAATGAATAAAGGCTTCAAGAGCAAGTGTTCCAGTGCCCAAGGCAGAAGCTGCATTACTTTCCAAGACCTAAACTCAGTCAACTCTATTTACAAATGAATCACAAACATGCTCATACTGAAGGTTATAACAATTAGATCATACTGCTTGATAGGGTTCTATTTTTTAAAAGGCATATGATACAAAAGACGTTATGACAGTGGTCTTGTCTAAGAAAAACTACCACTCTCAAGTAATCCTTTCCAGAAATATACCTTGCAAAATGTTGGAAATTACTAAATAGAACTTGAAATATAAATCACTTTTAATAAAGAAGTATACAGCCCCAAACAGTTATATGTACTTATTCATTTTAACCATGAATGGATGACTATTTCTTTGTACTATAATTTCCTTTCTCTCCTCTCCCCTCCTCTCCTCTCCTCTCCTCTCCTCTCCTTTCCTCTCCTCTCCTTTCTCTCCTCTCTCTATCTCTTTCAGTTAAACATGCATACACAGAGCTCCTTGAGGAGGAAAAGTGTTTTATTTATATAATACCTAGTTGACAAAGTTATACTATGTATATGAATTTGTGAATAAATAAGTTAATAAAGTTATGTATTCTTAGAAATACATTTTAAAAAGTAATGTATTGATTCTCCATTTCTTTAGCAAATTATCACCATTTTAGCATATTTAATCAATACATATTTATTATCTAAGTTTCTATGAGTCACAAGTTGCTGTACAAATTGACTGGACCCTCTGCTGATATCTTACCTCACGGACCAAAATCAATGTGTTAGGCAGGGCTGTGGTGATGATCTATCTAGTTCATGGCACAATTCATTCTTTTCAGCATTGGAATGCACAGTAGCCTCCCTAATCAGTTTTTTTTTTGTTTTTGTTTGTTTGTTTTTAAATGTATTTATTGTTGAGAGTATTACAGATGTCTCACTCCTGTTTTTACTCCCATTGCCTTCCTCCACCAGAATCCATACTGCCCTAGGCCTTCACCATCCTGTTGTCTGTGTCCATGGATCATGCATATATGCATACAAGTTCTTTGGTTAATCTCTTCTTTGCTCTCCTTTCCCCTCACCTTTTCAGATTCCTCAGTCTGTTCCATGTTTCCATGGAGCCAGAAGTTTTGATATTATTCATCAGTTTACTTTGTTCATTAGATTCTGTGTTTTTTTTTGTTTTTAGATTCAATTGTTGATAGATATGTATTTATTGTAATTTTACTGTTCAGATTTTTGGCTTTTTTTTCTTTTTATAGATGATTCTTCAACATTTCACTTTGCATGCAATACTGGTTTAGTGATGATGAACTCTTTCAGCTTTTTCTTGTCTATGAAACTCTTTATCTGACCATCAATTCTAAATGATAGCTTTGCTCTGTAGAGTTATCTTGGTTGTAAGTCATTGCTTTTCATCACTTTGAATATTTTTTACCACTTCCCTGTGACTCGTGAAGTTTCTGTTGAGAAATCAGCTGACAGTCATATGAGTGCTCCTTTGTAAGTAATGATCATTGACCTCTTCTAAAGGTTTCCCTGATTAGACCAGACCTACCCAGGAAAATGCCTCTTTTATTTAAAGTAAAGTCAATTGATTAGTGTGTGTAATTATTTCTGTGAAATGTCTTTATCTTTGCATATCAGTCAACATATTCCACTACTTTTGCCATTTCTATTTGCTAGAAGCAAATTACATGTCCTACCCACACTTAAAATAAGGGCATAATTGGCAAAGTCTACACCTTTAGTGCCCTCTTAGAATTCTTTCTGCTATAAGTAACAACATTTGAAATTGAAGTTTAAATGTCCTCAAAACTGCAAAATAGCTTAGGATAGCTATAACTAACTGATATGTGAATTCTGGCATTGCCTGTCTTATTTCACCACATTTTACCAGTCAGACTCCTGTCTAAAAGATTTGGTAGTGCTCAGTTGATGATTTGTTTAATATATATTATTTTTATAAACATATGAAGTTGAATTATTTCTGAATGCATTCGTAAATAAATTTAAGAATATAAATAAAATATATAGAATAGTTTTTTCCTGTTTTCAGGATGTGCAGGGAAATAGACACGAAATAACATTGAGGGAAAGAAAGATCTTTTTGAAAGGCAAAGGCAATGAATAAAAATTAGCTCCAATGTCACTCATTATGTCAGAACAAGCATATTCTAAGGAGAAAACTCTGATTGATTTCCACATAATCACTCTGATTGTACACAATCAGCCTCAGCCACACGTGCCATCTTTTCCACTTCGCCTGTTGGCCGTGCCTGAAAACATCCAAGAAAACGTAAATCGAGAAGAGGAAATGACTAAAGTATAGATTTAAATGTATCTATTTTTATCAGACCTTAGACTCCATATATCTGTTGACTATTTCATTGATACCTGAAACAGTATGGCCATCCTTGCTGTCTATGTTTTCTCTTGACATTTATGAAAAGCGTTTTGTACCTTATAATCAGAGAAATAATTTATCTAAATTACTCTTGTCTTTCATTAATAAGACAGTGATAAAAAATGTATTTTTGCAGTATAAATGAATACTGTTTTACCATGAAGAATTCCCTAAATAAAATTTGCTATGAATTATACAAAATGTATATACAAATATAATAACTAGAGGCCCAGTGTGCCTAAGTGAGGTCTGGCCCACCCTGATTTGGGCTGATCAGGCTGGGCTGGCCAGGGGGAGGGGCCATGGGTGGTTGGCGGCTGGCTCCATCCCCTGGTAGAACTCTTAAGTTGAACTCTTGGTCTAAGGGACAATTTGCATATTAGCCTTTCATTAATAGGATATATCCAAAATTAATATAACTCAATTAAGTAATCTCAGTATGGAGAAGAGCAAAAACTGGCACTCAGAAATAAATATTCTCAAATTCACTGACCAGTTAGCTTGGTAAGGTAGATAGAGGGTATATGTTCATTATTTACCTGATATTAACATTTACTGATCACCTTTATATGCTAAACATAGTAGTGCATAGAACATTTAATGCATTATTAAGGCTGATATATATTCCTCAATTATAATTTTAAAATAGAACTCATCTTTGTTATTAAAATAACTCATAAAGACCGCATAATTTATTTTAGAAATTTGAGCTAATGTGAAAGAACAATGCAATTCTATATGTTATAGAATTCATTAACTTTTTTGTTAACATTAGTGAAAATATCTCAGTAATTTTATATATTTTTTCAGAATGCTAAAAGTCATAAACAGCCCATTATAATGAAAATAGGTGATTTGATCATTGTGCATAAGAATTCAATAAATATTTTGAAAGTCATAGACTTTTCTAATTTGAAAGTATATTAGTGCTTATTTGGCTTAACTTTGATCTTATCCTGGGAAAATTTTAGAGATGGGAAGATATTTTAGGGAAGGAAAATAACTTGTTTGAATTATTTACCATAAGCAATTATTCCTGTTTAGATTGTCACTCAAATATTTTATTTGTGGAAAGAATTCTGCTTTCCCACATTTTACACAATGGCAACTTCTGAATCAGAGCCTAATTCATCATAGGTCTCTTTTCTTTGTGTAGGAAAATTGAATTATTGATCCTTAGACTTTGTTTATCTCAGAGTAGATGGTTTTTGTAGGATACCTGACAGATAGGTCATTCTCTAATTTTAGCCTGAATCCAACTCACTACTTTTAAACTCCTTCCCCATTACTATAAAGCATAGAGCAAAGTTTTATTACTCTCAGTTATTTATTCCTTTTGAAAGAAAACTGGGCTTTCATCATTTTCTAAGAAAATAAATTCTCTTTTTAAACCAATCCATACACATTTATTGAGTGTGTAAATATCATGACTTGTACTTGCCTTTTGTAGTAATGAACAGACTTTTTTTAATCCCCTAACTACATTGTAAGACCACTGTCAATAATAAATCACAGGTCATAGAAAATATTTTAAAAGTCATGAAACTTACTTGCTCATTTGCTTGTTCATTCATTTCTTCACTCATGCAGTAGAACTCATTAGATAAGGGGGGAAATGCCAAATTAATGAATCTCCATAGGAAATGTGGCTGTTGCAAGGTATGTGTTGGTGGGATAATAGATAGGGTTATGAAGTGATCTAGAGAGTCTTGAAAACCTCCACTCCAACCTAGTTACATGGTAATGTAGAGTAAGTGACTTCTGAGTTACATTTTAAGTAACAGGCATGCTATAGCCAGGTAGATCTTTGTGTGTTAAAGACAGCAGAGATCATTCCAAACCTAATAAAGAGCATGAGTTAAGTTAGGGCAATATCAGTATCTTGAGATCAAAAATGCAGGAGAAGGCTAAATAGAATTAATGGGAAAAGTATCAGTTCAATTGGGATGTTGAATTTGAAATACCATTAGGAGGACATGCAAGCATAGATGTCATAGAAAACAGTTTCACATAGGGTTTTGTGTGGAAGGCAAAGAGAACTCAGTGGACACAGACATATGACAGGTTTTCTTATCCAAATAATAGTGCAAAACATTTGAGCAAGTAAGATCCTCTTTGAAGGACAGAAAATATTAGAGGGCTGTGATGAAATTTTAGAAAAATATAACACTTGCAAGATATTTAAAGAATGAGTAACAACAACAACAAAAATTTAAAGTTTGGAAGGAAGAAATAGAATCCAAGGAGAACACGGAGTTGAAGAGGGCAGACAGTTCAAAAAGGTTGGTCAAATCCACAAGAGTAAGGCAGTAAAGTAAGCAACAAACATTTTCAATGGGTATAACGATGAGAAAGCATACTGATACCATATTCTAGTGTATTTTTAGTTATAGGAATACTAGTGATCTGGTGCATGGATTTGTGCACATTGAAAGGAAATTAATTAGAAGGTGTACAGTAGAGTAGGACTTGGCAAGACAGGCTGGACATGCCCTGAAGCCATCCTGCCACGGTCCCTCCCTGGCATCTGTGGACTGGGCAGAATTCCTATGGCAGGTGGAATTCCTCAGCCTGGCCTGCAAGGTTCATGCTGAAACCGGCTCTCTGACATCCCCTGAGGGGTCCCAGAGTACAAGAGGCCACTCTGCAAAGTTGCTGTCATAAAGGGTGTGGAATGCAAACTCAAGTTTGCAGCAAACCAGATTTGGGGCCAACAGTGCTCAGCAACAACATAAACCCCTGCCAAAGGTGGAATCGCACTGCTGCATGAGGAACCAGGAACCCTCCTCTCTCGTTTCGGGGTGTGTCACCTGAGAACCACCGCTGCCAAGTCACTACAGCTCAGCAGCTCCTGCATTGAAGGTCTTCCCTCTGGTGGTCAGTTCATGTCATAGTGACCAGTTGAATGGTTGGACACTTAGCATATTAGCCTTTTTTATATAGAGACTAGAGGCCTGGTGAATGAAATTCGTGCACTCGGGAGAGAGAGTCCCTCAGTCCAGCCTTTGCCCTCTCACAGTCTGGGAGCCCTCAGGGAATGTCCAACTTCTGGCTTAGGCCCTCTCCCTCTGGAAATTGGGCCTAAGTTGGCAGTCAAACATCCTTAACACTGCCACAAAGGTGGGAGAGCTTCTCGCCACCATTGCTGCACTCACCTGCCATGATCCCAGATTCTGGCTGAGTGGCACTCCCTCTGTGAGAGCACACTGACCACCAGAAATCAGCTCCTGCACTAACTTTCTGCCCCCTGGTGGACAGAGCATATCATAGCAACTGGTCATTTGGCAGTTTGGTCAATTTGCATATTAACCTTTTATTATATAAGATAAGTGATTTGGTTTGGCCATAAAAAATAGAATAAGTGATGAAGAAGTGAAGAAAAGCCAAGTCCAGAGAGTAATTTTTTGTCAATTGGTCTAGAGAGGAAGAAGGAAATTATGGGGTGACATGTGAAAGGAGATGAGATTTTCAGGTAGTAATGTAGGGATTTATTTGTAGAGGATTATGTTATAGAAAACACATCTGAAGGAAAGAAATAAGTGGTTTGAGAAAAGATAAATATAAAGGAGAAAATGTTGAGCCTTGTTCAAGCCAGGTGGTGGAAACTGGCGGATTTCTTTTACTTTGAGCAACCAAGCGCCTTCCTTTGCTCATTGTTGCTTTGTGTGATACCTTAAATTATTATCATCATTCTGCTAGCCTCAGGATGCAGCCAATATTAAAGATGAACAAAAAATTATAGGCTCTTGCAGTATTATTGAACTGGTGAATCAACTAGCTCTGAATCAGAGTTAAACTTACCTACATTTCAGGTATGTGAGGATTATTTTTTTAATTTTTAAAGCAGTTTGATTTTTGCTTAGAGCTAAACACATGCTAAATATCCTAAGTAAGAAAGATACTCATTTTTACTAAACTTTAACAGCTATGAACTCCAGGAATAGGATACAAATTAAAGTCTCATCTCCAATTTCAGCACAAAATGGCACTGATAAGAATTTTTAAGAGGAAATATTTCTGGTGTTTTCTAATTGTGAGCTAAAAAACAGTCTGTTGACAGTGCTTGGGGAGACATTTTTCTGTTACTGTCATGAATTTAAATTTTAAAACACTTTTATAGTGTGCTTCAAGTTCCATGATAATATTAACAATAACTATTATAAATTAGTTCAATATTATTGATATATTGACATATTCATTAATATATACTGAGTGGCCAGATTATTATAACAACCCATCAGTACTTCGTTGGGGCACATTTTGCCTTCAATACTGCAGCAATTCTTGGCATTGACTCCACGACATGTTGAAAGGTAATGTGAGGAATCTGACACCATGTCTGATGAATAGCACTGTCCAGTTCTATGAGATCTGATGATTGCAGAACCAGCTGCCTGATGGCTCTCTTAACTTCATCCCACAAATGCTCGATTGGATTGAGATCTGGTGATTGTGGGGGCCACCTAAGCAAGGTAAAATCTCCCTCGTGTTCTTGAAACTCCTTCTGCACAATATGAGCACCGTGGCATGGCGCATTGTCTTGTTGGAAGAAGCCATCTCCATTGGGATATGCCATCAACATGACAGGATGAACTTGATCAGCAATGATATTTAGGTATGTTGTGCTATTCAGATGTTGTTCATATGAATTAAAGGACCCAAATCATGCCAGAAAAACATGCCCCAAACCATAACACTGCCCCGACCAGTGTGAAGGGTTGTACTCATGCATGTGGGGTACATGCTTTCATCAAATTCTCAGTCTGCCATCTGCATGATGCAACTGGAAACGTGATTCATCGGAGGATGTGATTCATTTTTTCCAATGCTTGACTGACCAATCCTTGTGTTCCTGTGCAAAATGGAGACATTTTATCTTGGTGACTGCAGACAGCAAAGGTGTTTGAACAGGTCTTTGGCTTCCATATCCCATAATAGTAGGATGCAGTGTATGGCTAATTTGCCTACAAATGTCAGTTGGTCATAATAATCTGGCCACTCTATAATCAGTATATATATATATATATATATATATATATATATATATATATATATATATCCCACATTAAAAGGCTTTTAAATCGTGTTGTTTACCCATATCTTCAGAAAAAGATCACTTCTACTGTCATGGTAAACTACCTTCTTCCTTATTTGTAATGGTCTGGCCCTCTAGAAACTTCAGCGAGAAATTATAGCTAATTTGGCTACAAATGTCAGGTGGTCATGATAATCTGGCCACTCAGTGTAAAGTTTCAATCAATATTTAAGGTAGACACTATGATTCTTCTTATTAAAACTATAATGTCAAGTTATTTTTTAAAGGAAAGTTAAATGTACAATAATGAAGGAACAAATGTTCAATTATGAGAAAATGTCAACTGGAGTATAATTCATCAAAAATTATAATTATTTGATTTGTATAGCATTAAAATATATCTTTCTTATTTTGACTTGGAAAAATACAAATCTTATATGCAGAATTACCATTATTATTTATCCAATTACCTCTCTATTTGCTTATATCCAATGAATTCATTCACTTGTCTCACCACATCTAGAGTATACAGAATGTAGAAACAGCATGCTAAAATATTAGCTCTTGCTTGATGGTGAGATGGGTGATTTTTTTTTGTTCATGTATGTCTATATTTTTAAAACTGCAATTATTTTATTATACTAAAAAAAAAGGTAACTGTTTTTTTAAAATAGGAAAGTTCTAGTTTTCCTTCTGAAAATAATCATAAACTTCCTGTACTTCAAAAATAACAATGTAGGGAGAAAGACATAGATTTTTGTTATTACAAATAAACACACACTATAAACATTAGAATACTTCAATAAATATTTAAAATAAATATCAATGAAATATATCCAAAAATTCTACCGACACCTGACTTTAAATGAACTCAAAAGAAGATCAACACTCAAATGGACTCAGAATGAATAACTTTTCATTTAAAATGTTAATCCTGAACTCACTTATACTTTTATTCCAGCCTACACATAATATAAAATATAATCCATTTCATTCAAAAAGAATTTCCTTAATATGCTAAAGTGTTCCCAAAGTGGGGTACTTTGTAGCATAGTATCAAAATCTCCTTCCTTCTACTCACATCCTAAGTCAGGTGAAAAACCTCACTTTATTTTACAAATGCAAAAATAAATTCTTACCATATCTCACAGGCCAACTCAGGCTTTCAGGTTTGATTTGCATAAGAGAGAGAAACCTTGCAGGCAAAACAACAGAACTGAAGCAGATGTGGGACATAAATGAAAACCAGTCCTCTACCTCCTTCTGAAACCTGCTGATCCTTGCCTTTGCTTCCCCCATCCCACCACATACTGAGCATAGACCTTAGTGAGGAACCTTCTGCTACCCAGCAGCATGTGAGTGTGGCTAATCATTGCTTATTTTCCGTCAATAGCAGTTTTTTTATAAACCTGGAAGTGGCCTTCCACAGCTGGAAGTACTCACTAAAGTCATAGTTAATATTGATCTTTTGCTTTCTTCTTTAAGCTTACAGAACCCATTAAAACAATACTATGGAAAGATACTTTTAGCTAATTTCTAGAAATGAAGAATCTGAAGAACAGAGAAATTAAGTCACTCTTCCAATTCCATACAAAATATTTAATATGATAATACAAGCGGCCTGGTGCACGAAATTCATGCACAGAGGGGTGTCCCTCAGCTCAGCCAGCTCCCTCTCCAATCCAGGACCCCTAGAGGGATATCCAACTGCCCAATCATGGTGGAGTTGGGCCTAAACGGGTAGTTGGGCATCCCTTTCACAATCCAGGACTGGTGGCTCCCAACCATTCACCTGCTGGCCTGCCTAATTGCCCCTAACTGCTTATGCCTGCCAGCCTGATCACCCTCTAATCACTCCCCTGCCAGCCTGATCTACTCCCAACTGCTTTCTGCCAGCCCGATTGCCCCTAACTGCTCTCCCCTGCTCGCCTGGTCACCCCCAACTACTCTACCCTGCTGTCCTAGTTGCCCCTAACTGCTCTACCCTGCTGTCCTGGTTGCTCTCAACTGTCCTCTCCTGCTGGCCTAATTGCCCACAATTGCCCTTTCCTGCCAGCCATCTTGTGTCCACATGGGGGCAGCCATCTTTGACCACATGGGGCAGCCATCTTTTGTGTTGGAGTGATGGTCAATTTGTATACTACTCTTTTATTAAATAGGATATGTAAAATTTATAGTAAATGAGAAATTAATATCCAATCATGTAACCAAGATGTCAAGTTGACATTACTCCTTCATTGGAGACTTACTAATAATTAAACTTGGTTCAAACTCTCAATTTTATCTTAGTCTTCCTATGATTTCTGCTAATTATTTGGACTTAAAATTTCTTTGGCTTTCTATTTCAATATGTGCCAATCCTGAAACAGCCAGTGTTGACTCAAACTCAACCCTATTTTTGGTTACCCCCCCCACCCCCCAAAAAATAAAAAAAGGTCACTCACCCAAAAGCAATAGTGAATATTGCAAATTTCACTGAGGATTTCACAGAAGAGGAGATATTTCCACCCCATAGCCCACAAGATAGAATCATTATAAGAACATACAGCTCTCCCCAAACTAGCTTCTAGGTTGGCCCATTACCAGTGGTGTGCTGTAAATGCCTACCTACTGAATCTGTGGTCAGGAAAAAGCCCTTATTGGTAGTGTCTGCCAATTTCTATGGTGTAAATATCGCACTGTGGTCATTTTCAAGCTATCAATGTGACATCACTGAATTCAGAATTGGGACAGAAAAAACCTGGGGATAATTGGCTCTTGCAAGCCACTGCTCATTACCAAAGGTTGTTCTCATTGGGCCTCTTCAATGCTGTCCCGGTTTCTCTTACTTCACTTGCATTGCATTGAATCATCCATCACTATCAGCCACAACCCTTAGGAATTTTAGTCTTTTCTCTTGAACACAGAGCCCCTCAGCCTTTGCATACCCTATAAAGTTTTAAAACCTGTCCACAAATTGTTGGATCTACCTCTCATGGATATAAATGTGGTTTATATCCCCTCCTCTTGAAACTGGACCAACCTCAGCAACTATCTTATAACCACTAAAATGCAGCAGAAATGCCTCTTCATAATTTCCAAAATTGGTTAAAAATAGCCATA
>PVJC01025878.1:0-24426 GCA_004026665.1 Murina feae | reverse complement strand
CTGAGTGTGTCTCCTTAGCTGAGTGTGACTCCTCCCTGGCTGAGTGTGTTTCCTTAGCTGAGTGTGTCTCCTCCTTGGCTGAGTGTGTCTCCTCCCTGGCCGAGTGTGTCTCCTCAGCTGAGTGTGTCTCCTCTCTGGCTGAGTGTGACTCCTCCCTAGCTGAGTGTGTCTCCTCAGCCAGGGAGGAGGCACACTCAGCTGAGGAGACACACTCAGTCAGGAAGGAGACACACTCAGCCAGGGAGGAGACACTCAACCAGAAAACCTTTACTGTGGCTTCTCCTCCTGGAATCCTGGCTTGCAGTGTGGGGCAGGGCTCTAGCTCCTCGGTGGGCGTCTCCTGGCTGGACTAAACCTGGAGGGAAACAGAAAGATCTGGAGGGAGACCCAAGACGATGAGGCGTTGAGGAGCTGGGAGCTGCATCTGCACTGGGGAAGTGGAGCCAAGAGGAAAGGCGTGATTTCATGGTAGAAACACAGAGCCTGGTGAAGGAGGAGGTGATGAAGGAAGGACAGAGGGGGCAGGGGACTTGGAGGCAGCGATGCAAGGGTCAGGCACAGCCCCCCTCCCGGGAGCCAGATGGCTGGGCTCCACCAGCCCCCAGCTGTGTGACCTGGGTCAGTTACCCCCTGTGACTCGGTTCCCCGAGTGTACTCACAAACAAGGAAACCAGTCACCCACAGTCACCAAATAGTGTTAGGAAAACTAACTGGGTTTGCACACCAAGTGCTCAGAACAATCCCTGACTCGCCGAGAGCGCGGAGGGCGAGGCCCAGTTTCCCTGTGCTTTTGCTGCACTCGCCTCCACTTCCTCTGCTTTCATTCTCAACTCCAGCTCTTTTCCGCGGCCTTTTTTCCCTTTCCTAGTTTCTCAAGAGGGTGTGAGGGAAGCTGCGAGGTAGGCTGTGGGTCTAAAACTGGACTCAATGTGTTTTAAGTTGGATATTAAATGTTAAGGGTTTTTAGGGAAGTAGGAAAAGATCCCAAAAATAAGAGGAGGAGGAAAATACTGCAGGACTTTGTTTCAAAGCTGTTCAGGCCAAATACCATTTGCTCCTCTGGCTATTGTCTCCTGTCCCAAATGGATTCCAGGAAAGGATCTGGAGTGTTTATCTAAGGCCTCCCTTGGGATAAACTTTAACCATGTAGGTGCTGGCACATTCAAGTAGTTGCTAGTGAGGAGGCTGCTTTACTCGAGCAGGACCAAGGGTAGGCCTAAGACATAAAAGACCAGAAACTTTAATTTCAGTTTTAAGCATCCGAAAAATGATTCCATTAACTGCCAGAGGAATTATACCACATGAAACCTATGCAATTGCAAATCACACAGCACTTTCTTACTCACAAAAGTTCCTGATGTTGTGAGTACAGGCTTGATGGGATTCCAATGGTGCTGTCCTCTGGGGTCCGGCAGCTGGGCTGGTCTGGTCTGGATGCAAGGGGTCGGTGTTCCTCACCCGAGAGCTCGGTCGCTTCTCAATTGGGAAGTACTAGCCGTTCTGTCATCTGGCAGAGAGAGGAGGGGGTGGTGGCGTTGCTTGCCAGACTGGCAAAAGGATGTGCCTTTGTGGCTGTCTCGACAGGCGAGCACTGTTGGCGAGCACAGGACCCATTTTTAAAACCTGTTTTGTACTCGCAACAGTTCAGGTGGCTATCAATGAATTACATCAATGCACACATGTTTATCTCAAACAGGGCGAAGGGATACATGTGGTTATCTAGGGAGAGTACATCACTCACACAAATGGTAATCTTAGCAATTCACTCTGATTCAGTAATCAAAGTTAAGATCCTTATCTATGGGGTACACAGGCTTCAGGGCAGTGGGGAATGTGTCCTTAATATTACACTGTAAGTTTCAGGAAAGTTAACTCAAACATGTTAAAACCTTTTAAATATTTTTTAGACATTTTTAAACTTTTTAAAACATTTCTATATTTTACTAGATCTCCATAGAGCATTTAGGTGGTTTCCAGTTATGTGGCAAGGAAACCTATAATTCCAACAAAATTTAACTAGAAGTGGCATCTGGTTCATACATATTTTCTCCTCTCTTCATAGTAGACTGCAGATCCCTAGGACAGGGGTGCTGCCCATGCGAGTCCCTGGCAGCATCTCACAGAGAACAGACATGAGCACTGCAGGTTCCTTGATGGGCCTGATGGTTCTGGAGGGCACCTTAAGTCTCCCCCCTCCTCCCTCTGCCCTCTGTTTATCTTATCCCAGTGGTGCAGTCTAGACACAGGAAATACTTGAAGTCCCTCAAGGCTCCAGGCAGGTGCTAGCACCAAGGATTCAGGAATGAGCAAATCCATCATGGGGCTCATGGCTGCTTCAGTTGGGGGTGGGGGGTGGACATTAAGATATTAAAGAAAAATCTTACCAATAAACGCAGGAAGCAAAAGGTGTGCTCAAGGAAAGGGCATGATGGGAACTTGCTCCGAGGAAGGACCCTGACGGTGCCCTCAGAGCTGAAGTCTTAGTTAGCATCAGCATCAGCGTCAGCATCCCATCACATGGTGGGAGAACATTCTAGGCCAGTAAGGGGAGCAGCCTGGAGCCTCCTGACAGCCTCGGTGGCTGGAGGGCATCCAGGAGGCTGGAGAGGTGGGCACCCAGACCACGCCGGGTGTCTTTCGGGCACCACCCGGTCAAATAGAAGGCAGCTAAGTCCTCAGGGAAGCTCACCTGTACAGCTGGTCCCTCTACTCATAGAAGACCTCAGAACTTTCTACATCGTAAGCTGTGGGATGACCCATTAGAACTTAAAATACATATATAGCCTTCATCCTTATGTTAATATAATACATGCTTTGTTTTTAAACTTTTTCAGAAAAACACACAATAAAGAAAAAAAATCACCCATAATACCATCATCAGTGCAATTGGGATAAAATTGTATATTCAGTACAACACTTTTTTCATTTAATAACATATCATGGGGGTGGGAGCAGCTGGGGAGAGGTCAGTGGGGGAAAAGGAAGACATATGTAATGCTTTCAACAATAAAGAATTCAAATGACAAATAATAATAACATATCACAAACTTTCTGATGTTTTAAATTATGTTTATGCTCAAGTTACAACTGAAAATAAAGCCCAATATAGGAGATGTTTACATATAGATACAATAAGGAGATGAGGCATGAGTGGTAGATCCCACTTCCTCACAGCTTGACTGGCCTTAGCAAAACGTCCCCAGCAAAGGAGCCCTCTGGGCTGTGTGGCCCCAAGTATCTGTCCCTCCGCAGGCGGCTGAGACCACCGTGGCCCGAAGCTGTCCGCCCCCCCCTCCCAGGCTTTGGGGGAACCGCTGGCTCTTCCTGCTGAAATTCTATGTATATTGGGCTGTGGTGTTCCGATCAGGCTTTCCTCGCCTCTATCTTTGCTCTCCAGTCTTTGAACGGGATGGAAAGGCCAGGGAATTCTTCATTTTGGCAAAGGTCTCAGACAGTAAGTATGAACTTTCACAGCTGCCTGCCCACATAGGAGTCGGATTCTCAGCACACACTCCGAATTGCCATGCTCATGCCCACATAGCCCCACCCAAGCATCCCTCTACTCATCCTACAGGTGTTTGTGGGACCTGCTTGGTACCATCACCGGAGACACAGAGATGAGGGAGACACTGCCCCTGGCGTGAGGGAGCTCAGAGACGGGCATGGAAAGACAGTGAGTGGCATGGAGGAGGCAGCATATCCACGTGCTCTTGTGGGCCCGAGAGAGGCCAGCTAACAGGCGGCTGGAAAGGCTGCATAGAGGACATGACCCTTCAGCTTAGGGGAAAAGCCGGGTGCTCTGTGCAAGCTCAGTGATTGGACAGAACCCACAGCAAATACCCTATGCTCGGCAGATGAATTAGGAAGTGGTTTTTCTCATTAAAAGTATTTTTACTATTTCAAAGCACACTGTGTGTGGGGCCCTTTGATTACCAGAGGCCGCCATAACCACAGGAGGGTTATCGCATACCCCAGAGCCCTCGACTCAGCTCAGTGGTGGCCCGCTTACACACGAGCACCACAAGCAGACGCCTGACAAGCCTCAGAGGAAGTGAGGCAGAGGTGTGAACTTGACGAGCTGCCAGCACTGAGCCCTCGCGTTCTATACCGAGCCCTCGCATTCTACACCAAGCCCTCGCGTTCTATACTGAGCCCTGAAGTGTTCTTGGGCCAGGCCCTGTGCTCAGCATCTCGGAAGCTCCATCTCATTTAGTCCTCCCGCACCTTGAAGAGGTAGATCCCATTGGCAAGGCAGGTCATCTATGGAGAGCACTGTCACGTGCCTTTTATTAAAAGGGAAACTGTGGCTTGGAGGGTTGAATGTCTTGCTCGAGATGACAGAGCTGATAGGATAAATGGAAAAGATAGGATTCAAGTTCAAATCCAAGTTCAGTGGAAACACTGCACTAAAACCTGGGCTTCATCGTTTCACTCATTAGAAAGTGCTTAGTGGACAGTGCTCCAGACACCCTTCCCTTGGGTTTCAGTGGCATATGCTCTGCTCATTGAAGATGAACCAAGAGTTACACAACGTCAAGCCACATCTCACATCAATGCCAGCGCTCAGATGGGAGGGTCTCATCTGTTCTGTTACTGAGCAGGTTAAGCAGAGGAATTGCAGGTGTGTTCTATCCTGCCTCCAACACACACACACACCGCACAGACACACTGCACATACACACACACACTGCACACATACACACACTGCACATATACTCACACACACTGCACACATACACGCACTGCACATATACTCACACACACTCACACACTGCAATACACTTGCACACACATACTGCACACATACACACTCTGCACATACACTCACACACATACACACTGCACATAAACACACACACTGCACACATACACATACTGTGTGTATACTCACATATACTCACACACACCGCGCACACACTCACACACACATACTGCACACACACATACACACACTGCACATTCACTCACACACACATACGCACACTGGACATATACTCACACACACACTGCATATATACTCACACACATTCTCACTGCACATATACTCTCACACACACACTGCATATATACTCACACACACACTCCCACCCACACTGCACATACACTCACACATACACACTACACACATACACACACTGCACATATACTCACACATGCACTGCACATACACTCACACACACTGCACACATACACGCACTGCACATATATTCACACACATACTGAACCCACACACACACTCACACACACATATACTCACACACACACTCACATACACATACACACTACACACATACACACTACACACATACACACACTGCACATACACACACTCACATGCATTGCACATACACTTACACACACTGCACACATACATACACTGCACATATACTCACACACAAACACTGTACATACACTCACATACACTCACATACACACTATTTTTTTTAAAGAGAATAATACTTTAAATTATACTGAATTTCTTATGGGTTAGGTGAATATAGAATTTTTCTCTTTTTTTAAAAAAATAATCTTGTCCCGATGATAGGTTCCTAAATTCAGACACAGAAATGTATGACCTCCTTTGAGAGCCTTGCCTTGTAATGTCAGGGGAGATCTGAACCAGGGCCAGTTGGGGCAGGTGAGGTGGAGGGTTGTGTTCCTGGGAACTGAATGAGGGAGGCCTCCGAGGAAAGAGTCCGAGGGGAAGGTCTGAGAGTCAACACCCTGAGGCCACAGATAGTGTCAGAGCCAAAAGGAAGGGGAGGGAGGGCTTTGTACCTAATCGGGCCCTTCCCCTGGCCTGGGCCCCGAGCAAATCCTGTAAGTAGACAGGTCATTTTAAACGAAATTTAATAATGGACACATTCGCTTAAAAATTGCTTCCTTTTCTTGTAACTATTTTGGTTAGCAAAATGAGTAATTTATTGGAATACATATGAACTCCAGCTGTGACATGAAACAATAGATTGTAATAAAATAAATAATTGGAAAATTAGCCGCGTGTAAAATCACTAGGCTGGAAGCAATCAAGTCGCGCCCCATTTTTAAACCCTTGAATAACTCTGCGCTCCTGGCTCTGGATAAAAGTGAAGTGTCTCACCAAGAGGCACAGTCGCCGCCAGGAATCTGCTTTCCTTCCTGCAAGAAGAGACAGGAAAAAGCATTATTTGAGATTTTAATTTGGGTGACTTGTTTGTACTTAAACTGTGCTTAATAAGTGATCTTCTCTTTCTATAGCTGGAGTTATTGCAATAAAATGTAAATTTTGTAGTTCATCTGTCAATAAAAATAAATTTCCATAGGCTGGCGTGGCTCAGTGGTTAATTGCCAACCTATGAACCAGGAGGTTGTGGTTTGATCCCCAGGCAGGCCATAGATCTGGGTTGCAGATTCAGTTCCCAGGGTGGGAGGCAACTGATCATTGATGTTTCTCTCTCTCCCTCTCCCTTCCTCTCTAAAGTCAATAAAAATATATGTTTTAAAAAAGAAAGCTTTTTGCTAAAATGAAAATATGAAAGTGATATGTTTCCATATAAAAGATTCATCCCATACTGAAAGGCAAAAAGAAGTAAAACTTACCCTGTATAACAAAAGGCTAATATGTAAATTGACCAAACGGCAGAAAGTCCGGTCTCTATGACATGCACTGACCACCAAGGGGCAGATGCTCAACACAGGAAGCCCTGAGCCAGGCTCATGGCTGTTGAGTGCAGCGGTGGTGCTCCACGGGAGTGCTAAGGATGTCCAACTGCTGGCTTAGGTCCCTGCCTGTAGGGAGCTGACCTAAGCTGACAGTCAGACATCCCCCAAGGGCTCCCGGACTGTGAGAAGGTGCAGGCTGGGCTGAGGGACCCCCTGAGTGCCAAGCCTCTAGTTATTTATAATGTACTGAAATATAATATCAATAAGCCATTCATATATATTCATTTATATTTCTTGGCAACCTTGTACACATAGTATAGCTATCAACAAGGAGAGCTTAGGGAGAGTATGTGAGAAATAGAATAGGCCATGATTGTCATCCACAGGTATTAACTATGAATAAAACTTAGGTGTCAGGGTAGAGCTCCAGGAAGGGGTTAAGAGTACCTGAGAGTTTCAGTGTTGTTTTGTGTGGGGAACCCAGGCCTCCTGGATTTCTCCTGTTACACTGACACACAGTGTTCCTGACACCAGGCCATCCATGACACCAGCTGGTGTTCCACCATTTAACTCCATTCTGACACCATTCACCTGGAGAGAGCTCAGGCCCACAGGTTAAGGGCTCAGCCAATGAGTCTACCCTTACTTCAGAGGTCATTCAAGTCCAGGTTGTCACCTGTGCTTCTGACTCATCTGCTGTATGTCAGAGGCTCTCATGACCCTCCTCAGGTCCAGCTCATTTGCTAGGGCAGCTCACAAGATTTAGGAACACACTATTTACTATTTACCAGCTCATTGTAAAAGGGTATGATAGCCCTACCTGATTTGGCTCAGTGGATAGAGCATTGGCCTGTGGACTCACAGGTCCTGGGTTTGATTCTGGTCAGGGCACATGCGTGGATTGTGGGCTCAATCCCTAGTGTGGAGCATATAAGAAGCAGCAAATCAATGATTCTCTCATCATTGATGTTTCTCCCTCTCCCTTCCTCTCTGAAATACGTATTTTTAAAAAACAGTGTGATAAAGGGTACAAGTGAGCATCCAGGCAGAAGGGGACTGAGGCAAGGACTGTGGGAAGGGCTCGGGCTTCACTCTCCCCACACCTCCATGTGCTCACCCACCTGGAAGCTCTCGGGGATTTTATGGAGCTTTCATCATATAGGCCTCATGGGTTGTAACTCCAGCTTCCCCGCTCTCTGGAGGTGGGACTGAAAATTCCAAGCTTCTCATCATGGCCTCTCAGGTGACCAGCCCCATCCAGGAGCCACCAGAGTCACCTCATTAGAACAAAGACCCTTCTGTCCCTAGGAAATTACAACAGTTTCAGGATCGGGAATCAAACCAGTAACCTCCTGGATCCTGGGCTACTGCTCAGCCACTGGAGCAGGACTCATTTTCTTTCCTGAGCCCAAGTCTCCTTATCGGAGAGGAGTTTCAGAACTTGCCCCTGTCTGCTTCAGCTATACCCTCCAATTGCTCAGGTATTAGAGTCTCGGGGCAGAGGATGAGGCACGGAATAGCAAAGAGTCAGCAGCAGTCAAGTTTTAGGGGAACTAGGGAAAGAGGCGTGAAAGGCTTTAAGAGCCAAAATTTGCGTTTTTCAGCTGAGAATCAGGAAAAAACTTCAGCTTCTTAGTGGAGGATTATCATGACCTCTGGCCAAAAGAGGTCATACACAGCCATGTCTCTGTGTACCTAGGGAAGTACCCCACAAAGCGTTGCCTGGGAGAAACCCTGGTGAGAAATAGTGCTGGGTAGTGAGTCTCCTGAGCCAAGCTAGACTGATGGAGGTGTGGGGTGGGGGAGGCATGTCCCCTGCCCACAGGACTCCCTGGTCTCACTGACCACTGATGTCAGGTAGCATGGGGGAGGGAGAGCTGGCACATCCTCTTCAGTTCCTGGAAGTGACTAGCCCACCCTGAACATGGCCTCCAGGGGGATGAGGAGAAAGTCCTTGTGTGTGGGCCACCCTACATCTCATCTGGCGGCAGCAGTGAAATCCCCAGGGGTGAAGCGGGGGAGGGCTTAGTATTGAACCTGCCCTAAAAGTATGGACCATTTTGTCACACTGTGGTCTTGCCTTCTGAACATTTGAGGGCTGCCACTTTAGCATGTATCTCTAATCTCCTTTACAGTTTTCAATAACACAAAAAGTAATGAATTGTTAACTCCATTTCTGGCTTCCCCCCTGGGATCAGGCCTAAGCCGGCAGGCGGACATCCCCTAAGGGGTCCCAGACTGTGAGAGGGTACAGGCCAGGCTGAGGGACACCACACCACCACCATAACCACCACAGTGCACAAATGTCATGCACCAACCCTCTAGATCATTGTATCACCACACCCACTGCTAACTTGGTAGGCTTTCAGAATTTAAAAAAATATACATGTTTATTGACTTGGGAGAGAGAAAGAGAGAGAGAGAGAGAGAAACATTGATCAGTTCCCTCCCATATGCACCCAACTAGGGAATGAACCCATAACCTAGGTATGTGTCCTAACCTGGAATCCTGGAATCGAACCTACAGCCTCCCGTGTAGGGACAATGCTCCAACCAACTGAGCCACCTGGTCAGGTTTGTTTTCAGAATTTTGAGTTCACATATTTATGACCAAATTTTCAACAAAATAGATTCAAGTTTTATTTTTAATTTCAGTATATAAAGCACATATTAAGGATATCTTTTTATGTTAATAAATATAGGTCTATGTCAACCTTTACAATGGCTGCATAATTATTCCACTCATAATGCACCATAGATTGTTTAAAATACCCCGTATTGATGAAAATCTTGCCATTCATAATTTCCCATTATCATAAACAGCACTGCAAAGCACCCCAGGACATTTAACATTGCCTATATTTGTCCTATAGTTGCTCAAGGAGAATTACCAGGAGTGGGTTTACTAGTCCAAAGCATGTGTGCACGTACAGTGTTGATAGGTGCTACTTCGTTATCCTCTAAAGAAAACGATAAGTGTGAACTCCCGCCGACAGTGCACAAGAGTGCCCATTCCCCCTCTCCTATGCCAACACTGAGCTTTGCCAATTCTAAGAAACTTGGCTGCACTGGTAGACAGCAACAACAAAAATCTCCTTTCTCTAATCTTATGGCTTAGGCTGCTATGGAGCTATGTCCTGCAAAGTAACACAGAAAATGAGGACCTGGCCCAAAGGGGCTTCGACGTCACTTCCTGCCACATTGCAGGCTTGGGGACTCCTGTGCGGCAGCTCCACGGGGTGGGAAGTAAACGGGAAGGCAGAGGTGCAGGGCTCCCGCAGGCTGCCCTGCACGGTTGGTCGGTCGGTCAGTTGGCTCGTTGTTAGAAAAGCACTCTGCTTGTTTTGTCACTGTGTGGAACCTGCTAGGTCACATTGCCAGGAACCTGTTAAATTCGAAGAGGGGAATGCTAGTGGAACATAGAAGCTGGAATAATAGAAATTCCATGCGTACGTTGAAACAACATTTGACATCCAAATATTTTGGTTATCAATATGGGTCATTAACTGAAATACATTTATACTCCCACTGTGATAGCAAACAACAGATTATTATAACAGCAAAGCATGGAAAAACAGCAACTGCATGAAGTCACAGCTGGGAGAAATGAAATCAAGTCTCATTTTTTAACCCTTAGATAATTCTGTGATCCTGGCTCTTAATAAGAGGGAGCTGTCTTGCCGAGTGTCTTCCCTGAGGATTTACTGAAGAGGCGATGGGGACCTGCATGACCCTGAACGGAGCCTTGGGTCCCAGACAGCAGGGCTGCCGGACACGGTGCATTTCTGCTGCCATTACCCCAGGGGCAGGGTGCTTCTCTCTGAATGCAGAGGTCGCTGGTGACATCTAAGCACCTTCTAAGCCGGATCCACTTCTAGTCTACATCTCTCAGAGCTACAAGGTTTCAATAATCACTTTTTACAAATGCTCGGGGCTGTGTGGCCTTGGGCAAGTGATTCAACCTCCCTGAGTTTACTTTTCCCTCTGTGATCTATGCAAACAATGAAGAGGCTGCGTAGCACACCCTGACCCGCCTGTCCCAGGAATGCACAACAAGGCTAACATCAGAAAATCAGTTCTGTAATTGTCCCTATTAACAGATTAAAGAAGGGAAACATGTAATCTTTTCAACGCACAAAGTATGTTCAGTGAAATTCAACCTCCATTAAAAAAAAGAAATAGGAGGATAGGGAGCGCCCTTAATGGGAAGGATGGTATCTACAAAGAAAACCTATATGTTTATAATAATAAACTTCATAGCGAAACACCAGAAACGTCCCTTTAAGATCAGGAACAAAACAGAATCCCATATTTCTACTTCTGGTGTATTAGTTGTCCTAGACACTGTGGTAAGGAACGAAAGAGGAAAAAAAGACATAAGGATTGGAGAGTAAGAAATACAATAGTTTTAATTGCAAATAATTTGATTGAGTAGAAACCTCAATCTACAGATAAATTAAATAGAACTAATTAAAAAATTTTGAATATGACTCAATAAATAATATACAAAATTAAGTTGCAATTCTAAGTGTCAACATAAAGAATTAGAAAATGTGGTGTTTTTTATTAAAAAACAACACCAACTCAGATACCTAGGGATAAGTCTAACAAAAAATGTGCAATGCCTTTATAGCAAAAAAAGTATAAAATTTTATTGAAAGCATTACAGGAAATATAAATATAAAGATATATTATGTTTGAGTTATTAAAAATACATACACTCCTACAATGGGTGGATAGATTTAATGCAATTGTAATTAAAAAAAAACAAACCCAGTAGGTTCTTTTTCCAATTAAAACACCTCTTATCAACTTGGTAAATATTTACTGAGCACGTGCCAGACACTGCCAAGCATGGTGGGATATAGCAACGAGCCAGACACAAGGTCCCAATCCAATGGTCCTTATGTGGTGGGAGAAGCTCCCTTAAGATTGGTAATTATTGCCCTAACCAATTTAGCTCAGTGGGTAGAGCATCAGTCTGTGGACTGAAGGGTCTCAGGTTTGATTCCAGTCAAGGGCATGTACCTTGGTTGCGAACACATCCCCAGTAGGGGGTGTGCAAGAGGCAGCTGATTGATGTTTCTAACTCTCTATCTCTCTCCCTTCCTCTCTGTAAAAAATCAATAAAATATATTTTTTTAAATTTTTTAAAAAAAGATCGGTAATTACCAGTATGACGTGTTGTTTTCAGGCTGTATGAGTGACATTTGACAAACTAATGCTTAAACAAAGCAAGCTGCCCTGTGCAGGACTGCAGAACGAGGATGTGCTAGAGCCACTTCTTAAACCCAAGGCCGCAGAGTCTGCCTTCGAAGCCCACCTGCTTTCCTGTCACCGTGACCCCATTTGGCCAAAAACAAAAGCTCAGCCACTGTTCATTCCTCTGTGGGCCTCTGGGAGACCGGGTGCTTCGGAAACACCCACAGAGGACATGTGACCTGGGCACCAGGCTGCGGGAAGCTGTGTTCTTGCTGCCAGCCCCGCTGGGCTCTGTGCTGGGCACAGTCGGCCGCTAGTATGACGAGCTTCTCCTCTAAAGCTCTCTCCCCTGGGCTGGCTCAGTTTCCAAAGAATCCCAGAGTTGGAGAGCCGGGCTGCGGGATTTCTAGAAAGACTGCCAGGTAAGTGGAAATGTCGGCAACTACCTCATCCCCAGTGCAGTTACTTCATTCGTTTTCCTTTTAGTAATCACAGTCACAATGACACAGGGCTCCACCCGGCCCTACAACTGGGTAGGACTGGGCCTCAGTCTGGCTTTTTCCTCTAAGTTGCCTCACTGCGGTACCGAGAGCCACAGCCATTCTTCAGAAACGGGAAAAGCTGAGTTTCCCAATGTGACCCCGAAACACCTGTCAAGGGAGACACAGAGGGAAGCTGCAGAGTTTGGGCTCCTTCCATCCCATACACAGGACCAGCCTCACCGTCGCAGCCACATGATCCCGCCCAAGAGTGCTGCTGGTGCCGGTAGCCCTCTGTGAGTATGGACGTGCACATTGCCTCCCACTGCCTGCAGGACATTCATACTCCCAGGGGGGTTCCCTGGGTCTCCCTAGGTCTTCTTTATGTTCCTCTCCTTAGGAGATTCTTCATCTCCCAGCATCTCTGATGCAGAGACAGAAGCACACACAGGGGTCCTGTCAGAGTCTAGGAAAATGGCCTTATTGGTGCTCTCTCGAAGATCCCAGCTGTGAGGATAAGCGATGGAGAAAGCATGGCAACCCACTGAGCTAAATCACAGCTCAGGGGTGTGAACCTGCGGATGGAGAAGAGGGCTACGCCCACACGCTCCATCATGAGCCTTCGGAGAGGCAGGCGGCGGTCAGGAGGACGGGGCAGCCCCGGAGGCCAGGGTAAACAAGGTCGCCATCGGGGCTGGCCCAGCTTTGGTTTAAGCACCAGGACAGGGGCGCCGAGACAGCAGCATGTCTTGTCCCTTCCTGTCTTCAAGCACCAAGGGGATTGTACAGGAAGTCAGTCATACCAACTGGCAAACGTGGGAGATAAGTGGTGGATGCCCTTCCCGGGCAGCATTCCGCCCTCCCATTGTGGAAAAATCTAAACAAACCAGACCTAACGGGAATCCAACATCTTTCTTTCTATAGCACAGTTTCCCTGCAGAACTCCTGGGAAAATCCACCCGAGGGAGTTAGGAAATTGGAAAAAGAACGCCTTGACATCAGTACCTGAGTATTTTTAGCTTCCTGTTTTGAAAATGAATATCTGATAAAAAACGTTCACACACACAGTAGGTCGCTATGGAGCAGTGATGGAGAACAACCTCTGTACCACAGCATGGTGAGTCTCAGAGACACCACGCTGGAAGAAACCAGCCCCGAAGGAGGACACACTGAAAGATTCTATAGCTGAAGTTCAGAAACAGTGGCAGCAGCCTGTGCTGGTAGAGATCGGGAGGGGGCCGCCCTTGAGCTGAGAGGGTCAGGTCATGGCCGGAGAGGTGCTGAGGGAAGTGTCGGGGGGCCCTGGCCGGGTGCTCCTCTGGCTGCTGGCTACAGGGATGTGTCTAGTGGTGGAAAAGCCCTAAGCTGTGCATTCTGGGCATGGGCCCTTTTGTGTGTGTGTTTCAGGTTTTAGGAAAGCTCGGACAGTGAGTAGCATTCTGGCTTGATCATGGTTTTGCCTTTCCAGAAAAGAAAGATCAGTTGTTTTTAAGAATGGGCAAGTGGAGGGAGGAGACCGTCAGTGGAAATGAAGGAAAAGGTTCAGAATTGAGGTTTACTGGGTCACTGGGTTTATTAATGCTATCGGTGTATTCTCCACCGATGACAGCAACATGGGCTGATTCCTTGACTCCAGGCCATGGATCCGGAGCATTCAGTCTTTTTCTTCTAAGAAGACAACCTCTGCCTCCAGCACTTGATACATGCATGTCCCTGCCCTGGTAAACGGGGAAAGGGGGTCGGCAGGGGAAATGCACCTCTATTTTCTTGGACACAGCAGAAAGTGTTCAACACTTGCTAGGGGAAAACAGTCTGACAATAAATACCTACGTGCTCCAGGATGGAAGTGCTCGACTTCTTTTTTGTTCTCAAGACTTTTTCCCTCAGTCCCTGGGCTGTCCCATCGGCCCCTGCTTCCTCACACCCACCCCCAGAGCCAACTCTAGAAAGAGCAGACGAGGAACAGGAGGGCGCCCCAAAAGAGCACACACGAAGGTCGTCTTAATACTTACAAGTCAAGTGCAAATGCAAATCACCTGAGTAAGAACGCACTTGTAAACGTCACTTAAAACCCTACTTCTCAGAGATGATAGTGGTTAAGAATTTGATTTTTTTTTTTAAAGTACATACATGCAAACACACATACACACTATGCCTAGACTTCTTTCTCTGGATAAGGGTATATGTAGATCTGAATAAAAACTGAGATACCAATGCCCTTTGAGTGTAAATAAGTGCAATGTTATATGCCTTAACACTATGCCTGTACTTTGTGGCCTTGGTCACCGCAGTCGTGAAATAATGGTTGGCGTGGTCAATGTTGGCGTTGCTAGCGGGTGAGCGCATGACCGCTGCAGCTAGACTCCCTGGGCTGTCATCCTGGCTCCGTCGCTGACCAGCTGTGCAGTCCTGAGCCACTTACTCTCGTTCCTCAGTAAAATAGACACAAGTCACACCTGCCTCAGCAGATCCGTGCACGGATTAAATTATATAAAACACACACAACAGTGTCGGTCACATATTAAGCCCAAATGTATTCGCTATTGTCTTATTTGCCACTAACCCTCATCTATTCAGGGACAATGCTGATCTTCTCCACTGTAGCCTCAGCCTGGTTCCGAGTTGTTGACTATTATCATTACTGGCATTTAAAAAGTATTTGTTGAATGGGTAAAAAAAAAATATCCTTTGACTACAAAGGTATCTGATACTGACAAAATAGTGGGAAAACCCCAAGTTTTAGAATCAGGCAGATTTCAAACCTTCTTTCCTTATCCTCAGTTATTGACTGTTATTTGGAGTGAGGTGGAGGTATTGAATTTTTCTGAGCCTCTGATTTTTCATCTCTACAATGGAGATCATGCCTTCTTGCAATGTTATTATATGGATTTGAGACAATTGTGTTAGTTTATCAATAAATAGTATGTATGCCTACCTTGCATGGCTCGGTGGTGAGTACATACAGCACTTCACTTAAGAGGTCACTGTTGGGTTCCAGGTCAGGGCTCATGCCTGGGTTTAGGGTTCAACCCCCCAGTGTGGGCCTTCAGGAGGCAGCCGATCGATTCTCTCTCATCATTAATGTTTCTCTCTCCCTCTCCTTCACCCTCTAAATCAATAAAAATATATTTAAAAAATAAATAGAAGGTATTTTTGTAAAATGTCATTGAATAGTATCCAGAGTCACTGTATTGCAGAATCCAAGGGGCCCCCATTCATGTGGACACAGCGTATGAGGTGTCCCTGAAACAGTGCAGTGTGGGAACCCTACAGTCACCACAGTATCCTCTGAAGTTCATAAAAATTACAAAAGAAACCCTTTATCAGAGCCTCTCAGGGTTGGACTACTTGGGGTCCATAAGAACAATTTAAGGTTACTATTAGCTGAGAGACCTTCTGCCGGTGGAAAAATGAGATGGAGCTACAAACTCGGGACCTGGATTTCAGTTCAAGCCTTTAAAATTCCAAGTTCATTATTCTCCAAAACCCAGTAAGTACAGGGACCAAGGGCTAAGGGGTAGGGCCAGCTCCCTGAATACACGGGGCATGTCAGTGTGTGTGCTGAGTGCTTATTTTTCATTCATGCAGCAGCTAAGGACCCTCAAGTCCACTCTGCCCCCATCTCTCCCCCTCGCCCAGGGATGGCTCCATTCGGCCGGTATCCACAGTAACCCCGTGTGTGGTAGGACACACCACAGGTCTCTCTTATCAGATGAACAGGATGCCCGGCAATAACAAGCCACTTCTGAGGAAAATTAAGTTTGTTGGCATGCTCCTTGTCAGCAACAAAGCTGAAAGCTAAATTTATCGCCGCTGATGCCAGCACGCCCTGGTGCCCATGTGTTGTTTGTTTGCATTTGCCGTGGCTACTGGTGGAGCACGAATCAGGGCCCCGGCCCACAGGCTTCCCCAGAATTTTCTCGAGGCGACTTCTGAAAGGATTGGGGCTGTTCCCAGGCTGGCGCTCCACAGGGCCGACCTGCAGGCTGGAGAGGTCATGGCCCAGGGGCATTGGCAAAGCCTGGGCCTGCACTTCAATAGCAGGAAGGGGAAGTGCTGACCTCTAACCTCGGGAATTTTTCCAAGTGCCCATCCCTGATCCCTCTCCTGCTCCGAGGAAGTGGCTCAGCCTACAGCAGTATGACACGTAGGAGCCGCAGGCCTTCCCTGGGGACAGCTCAGGACGGCCACCCGATGCTGTGACAGGTGTAAAAGCGCTCAAGTGTTGGCCAGCCTCGAGGATCTGGGGTTAAACATAACAGGAATGTTGGCTTTCCCTCTGTGAGAGGGTCTGCCAGCCACATCTGCCTGCCCCTGTTCCCCCCAAAAGAGACACTACACTGACATGGCAGCAAGAGGGAGTCAGACCGACGTGAAGAAGAGTCCTGAGTGCAGCCTAGTCCACGTGGAACCATCTTTTTAAAAAATATATTTTATTGATTTCAGAGAGGAAGGGAGAGGGAGAGAGAGAGAAACATTAATAATGAGAGAGAATCCTGGATTGGCTGCCTCCTGCACGCCCCACACTGGGGATCAAGCCCACAACCCAAGCATGTGCCCTGATTGGGAATCGAACCTCCTGGTTCAGAGGTCGATGCTCAACCACTGAGTAGTACCAGCTGGGCCAGGTTTCAATCTTGCTTCCATTCTAAGATTTCCTGCCACAAGCAGTTACCTGGCCAAAGCCACTGTTTCAAGAATGAGTCATCTGGTAGAAAATCCTGCACACAAATAAGCTATGAGAGACACAGGGTGACCCGTACTATAGCCCACGGAGTGCCACTGACTTCCGTAGAGGGAGAGATTATTCCAGTTTGGGGGGTTTAGGAGGAGTCCCCTTGTCTGAGCTGGATCTCCTGGGATGGGCGAGACTTACATAAACGGAGGCTGGGGAAAGTGGAGGCAGCAGCTCCAGTAGAGATGTGGGAGCAGAAATGCACGGAGTGAGCCAAGGAAAGTCGGTTACCCTCGTGCACCTAAAACCCACGTCAGGCCTTGCAGGCTGCACTGGCCAGGCCTCCAGACACAGCGCGGGAGCAGCAACGGTGTTGGCTGAGCGTCTCCAAAAACCGGTGCTCAGATGGGAAGACATTCAAGAGCTGTGTGGGGAGACACACTGAGAAGGATAAAGGGAACAAAACAGAGGTAGCTAAGGAGAGCCTTCCGAATGGAGTGCAAGCACGACCCCTATAAAAGGAAAAGGGGGAAGGCGGGAAGAAGGAAGGATGGAAAGAAGGAAGGGAAGGAGGGAAAAAGGGAGGGGGGATTTCAGACTGAGTGCAGCCAGGAGAGTTTTAATTAGGTCAGTGGGGAATCCTTGAGGCCAGTCCCACCTGCAAGATGGGTTCGCACTGTCACCACCGCTGTCAGTCATTGGCTGGGAGCAGCCTGAGGGATGTGCAGCCTACTGGGGGGCTGGGAGAGGGGAGTGGTGGTGGATCCTGAGGTGGCTGGTGCAGTTTTGGGTCAGTGCCGCTCCCAAGCAGGAGAAGGGAGTGGTGGGTTCATGGCGACCAGGAGCCCGGATCACAGTGACCTCTGATCGAAGAGGCCCGGTTGCGGACAGTCCACAGCAAGGAGCATGCTTGCCAGCGCTCACCAGGCCTCCTCTGCAGCCAAGGAGAGTCCCCCGCCGGCTGCTAAACGCTTTCTCTTCCTTTTTAAGTCATGTTGCCTCTCCTTTTGCAACACTGAGATGGTTTTCTCCTCTAATCTGTTAGTATTTTGATTTATAGTCAGAGGTTTTTTAATGTTAAGTTCTACCCTTATATTCCAGAAATAAACCTAAACTGAGCAGGAGTTCATATTTTTCTACTTTCCACTATATTTGGCTTGCTATGTTTAAGATTTTTTTTCATATGTTTTCATAAATGAGATTGCGGTATAATTTTTCTTTCGTGCAGTCTTTCTCTGGTTTTGGATCGAGGGTATTTTGGCCTTGGAGAATAACTGGGGAATCGGGATTCATTTTATAGCTCTATAAAATATTGAATATATTCAGAAAAATCTGCGCTTTTTTTTTTTAATTGGCAGAATTTAACTTCAGATTCAAATTCTTTAATGACTCTAGGAGGCCATTCAGACTCTCTTTTTCTTCAGGGGTAAATTGGGCAAGTAAATTTTTTTCAGGAAATTTGTTTGTATTATTACCAAGTATATTTTTATTAAATTGTTCTTAATGTGTTCTTAATTTTTAAAAATCATCTGTGACATTTGCAGATATAACTTGCTCCTAATTTTATACTTTTAAAACCATGTTTTTTTTCCTTAATTAATTTGTCTATTCTCGATCCTCTATTATTCTATGTTTATATGTATTAATTTCTGCTCTTAAATTTATTATTTTCCTCTTTTTATTCTGTTGTAGTTTCTTCTCTCATTTATTTCTCTACCTTCTGAAGTTGGGTGTTTAATTTTTTAGCCTCCTTTGCTTTCCTAATATGAGCATTAAAATGATACCTTCCTTGACATTTCTTCTTGCTGTGCTCCGCAATTGCTAATACATAGTATTTTAAATATCATTTAGTTATAATAATTCAAAGTTTTTGTTTATTTGAATTATGAGTTATTTAAATGTTTAAAAATATTAAGCATACTGAGAGTTTTAAAGTTAATTTTTTATCATTAACTTATATAGGAGAGAATTTGATCTGATTTGATCTGTGTCATTCTAGTTCTTTGAAATTTATTGCTTTGCTTTATAGCCTATTCTGTGATGTTTTTGTACATTTCCCACATGTAGTAGAATTGTTTGTTCTTAAGTGAAGTGCTGTATGTACATACATCCATGACATTAGGCACGGATATTTTTGCCTGGAATAGCTGGTGAGTATCAATCTGATTAAGATGAAAGTCATCTGTAAAGCTGGGCTCTTTAAAGATATTACCGTGTTAGAAAAGCAGAGATTTCCAACCTCTGAGCCTTAACTCCCATCCAGGCAAGGAGCATTTTTTTTTTAATTAACCATATATATACATCTGTGTTTTCTCAATCAATGGGTAGCAAAAGTAACTACTATCCTACAATTTTTAATTTTAATGAGTGTTCCTCATTATAGAAAAGTTTTGAAATGACTCCTGTGGGTATATGCTTTCTCAAGAGGCACAGAAACACCCGGAGCATCCATACGATGCTCAAGAAGTTACTGGCACAATTGTTCACCGTCAGACGCGCCTTCTGCATGTTCATTCTAAATCCACGTGAAATTGTCAGCAGCGCCCACTGGACAGGCATTCTCAGAGGCTCCCCAGCACATGGAAACGGGTCGGCCAGCCTGGGGCGGGTCCCTGTCAGAGGTGTGTTTCTGAAACTAAACCTGGGTTGCTTCAGGGAAGGGTCCCAGGTGATTTAACCGATATCTCTAGGAGCCCTTAGATTGGGAACTTTTCCCAGCACAGTCTCCACCACCTGCCTTGGAGAATCCAAAGCCATTTGACCATATCCTTGTCTCAATCCTATATTAAGAATAAAGGATAGGTTCATGCAGAGGAAATGTAACAAAGGAGGGACTTTCCTACAAGATCTTTTTTAAAAAGAGCATTTGCATAAACCATATTTAACCAGAGTCTTTGTTTTATGTTTTTCCTTTCCGAGTGCTTTGTTATACTCCTTTGCAGTCTCCTCCCTGACCCTTAACCCCTGACCCCAGCTAGTCCAGACCAAAGCCTGAACAGTGCTTCCCAGTGGAATCTTCCTGGCCCCACCCTCCTCATCAGGCCTGACTAATTACATTTGCTGACTAGTCCCACTTCCGGTTCCCGCAGCTCCTAACCCCTCAGACCAGTTAACCTTCCCAGAATACCACTGTCATCGTGCCCCTCTTGCTCAGATCTTCCCAGAAACTACAGAACAAACTTCGCAAGCTTGGGTCTGGGGTGTGAATCGATCGTATGTCCTTATCTGCTGTTGGTGCTCTGCCAGGCCGATCTGTCTGCCATCTCTGTTTTCAATACCTTTGTCTCAGACACTCATTTCACCGTCCGGTTGCTAATTAGACCTCGCTCTATTTTATCTCCAAATCCCACTGCCCTTCACCAAGGGGCCCTCCCTCCTCTGAGCCCGGCTCTCTGGACTCACACAGCCAGAAGGAAATAGCACACAATGTCCCCTTCTCCCTTCATCGCTGGGTCCTTCGGGGCAGGACTCTCCCCCTGTGTGCCCTGTGTGCCTCTGGTCACATTTCTTGCAATAGCAGATTTTAGTAGATGTTTAATTGGTTCATTGAAAATTATCACCCCACGTCTTGGGTTACCACGGATAACTCCCATGAGCATCTATTATCCCCAGATACAGGGGCAAGTTCTAAGGATGCTGAGGGTGAGAGACAGTCTCTTCTCCCAGGGTCCCTTCCAAGGGCAGTTTTCGGGTGACGTGGGGAGTGGCTACATTCCTTTGGCCAACAGTAGTTTCAGAAATTAAATCTGTTTTAATAAATTTGTATTCCCTGAATGCAGACTGGTGCAGCCACTGTGGGAAACAGTATGGCATTTCCTTAAAAAATCAAAAATGGAACTTCCATTTGACCCAGTAATCCTACTTCTGGGAATATATCCCAAGAAAACAGAAACAGGAATCAGAAAGGATATATGCACCCCTATGTTCATAGCAGCACAATTTACAATAGCTGAGATTTGGAAACAGACTAGGTGCCCATCAGCAGATGACTGGATTAGAAAACTGTGGTACATCTACACAATGGAATACTATGCTGCTGTAAAAAAGAAGGAATTATTATCATCTGCAGCAGCATGGATGGACCTGGAGAGAATTGTGCTAAGCGAAATAAGCCAGTCAGAGAAAGATAAATATCACATGATCTCACTCATTTGTGGAATATAATGAATAACAAACTGATTTACAAAAATAGAACCAGAGTCACAGAAGCATCAAACAGACTGTCCAACCTATGAGGGATGGTGGAGAGTGACTGGGTAAGAGATCAACCACAGAACTTGTATGCATGCTTATAAGCATAACCAATGGACACAGATGGGGGGTGGGGGACATGAGGGCAGGTGCTGGGGGGTGGGAGCAGCTGGGGAGAGGTCAATGGGGGAAAAAGGACACATATGTAATACTTAAAGCAATAAAGAATTTAAATTAAAACAAATTGTACTCCCTGTTCTCTTCAGCATAAGACACACAGCTCTTCTGTATTTATTTACTACAGGCCCAGGGTGGGGTCTGGCTGGCCCACCCCAGTCGAGGCTGATTGGCCTGGGCTGGCTGGGGGAGGAAGTGAGAGGGAGGGTTGGCTGGCCAGCCTCACCCCCTGGACAAACTCCCTGTGGAACTCCCAGTCGAGGGGACAATTTGCATATTAGCCTTTTTATTATATAGGCTTATTTTTTAATTCTCACCGAAGGATATTTTTGCATTGATTTTTAGAGAGAGTGGAAGAGAGAGGGAAAGACAGAGAGAAATACCAATGTGAAAGAAACACATCCATTGCTTGCCTCTGCAGGAGCCTGACCAGGGCCCCGGGCCGGGAGGAACCTGTAACCAAGGTACGTGCCCTTGACCAGAATTGAGCCTGGGATCCTCTGGTCTGCAGGCCGACACTCTCTCCACTGAGCCAAACTGGCTAGGGCCACACAGCTCTTTTTAAATATCACTTTCCTTGCCTTGAAACAGACACTTGCTGTCCATGTGGATTTAAACAAGGCATTTAATATCTCTGAGCCTCAGTTTCCCAAAATTTGACATGGGGATAATAAGACCTGTGGCCAAGAATTAAATGCTACAAGGAATGTGAGCCAGATTTAGCTGGGGTCTCTGCCCCTTAAAATCAGGTACAGCCCTACCCAGTTTGGCTCAGTGGATAGAGCGTTGGACTGCGAACTGAAAGGTCCCAGGTTCAATTCTGGTCAAGGGCATGTACCTTGGTTGTGGGCACACTCCCAATGTTTCTCTCTTGTCGATGTTTCTAACACTCTATCCCTCTCCCTTCCTCCCTGTAAAAAGTCAATAAAATTAAAAAAAAAAAATCAGGTACAGTGGCTTAGAAACGCTGATAATAGTGGAGGCTCAAACCCCTCTCTGATTGTTCACAAAATTCCCCGGGAGCCTAAGGTTCGTGCTTACCTTGGAATCGATTTCTTTCCAAATCTTTTGTTTTAACCTTGCTCCTTATGGCTAACCCTTTGTACCTGCTATTTCCCCGAACTAAGGAAGCAGCCCTCTCCACTCTCAACTCCTCCTTCAAAGTTCAAAGCCACCTGAGCACAGAGCAGTGTCCGCGGCAGGTCCTCCCCGAAGGTCGGTGCAGTGCAGAGGGGCTCACAGCGCTAAGAGCGCCTGTTGTCCTCGGGGACCGGCTGCCCACGGAGCTCTTGCACCCGCACATTTCCAGCTCTTCTCTGTCCCTAGCTACGTCCCTCGTGTGTTTTCCCCTCATGTCTTCACAGGAGCAAAGAAAACGAAGTTTGCTGCGTGCTCTTCCACAGGGCGGGCACCCTGCTGACATGCTCCTGCAGCTCACTAGTAGGTCTCGGCCTCACTGGTCCATAGGGTCTCACCTTCTGCCTTAGAGGCTGATCAGGAAAAGATTTGGATTTGGATGTCAAATAAGATCATTGGATGCCAACAAAAAATCAGTTTAAGACAATCAACTCTAAAAAAACCTGTCACCCCTGTGCTGTCCTCACGATGGCTGCGGTGGCGATTAGAACTTGGAGAGTTGGAAACGCTGACACCAGATCCGTCCCCTGGACTGAGCCTCTTGCCAAGGTGCGGGGGGATGGGAAGGGGGGGGGGAGCTTAGTTTCCCTGGGACCGTCCAGCAACGCAGGGGAGGAAGACTTTCGCTCCTGCGACGCCGGAGGCCACCTAATGCGACAAGGCTGCCAAGGCGGACGGGAAGCGAGCTCTCATTATTTCTCCTGATGACTTCCTCGTCCTTTGTCAGGGTTGTGTGCCGTTTGGGTGTTGGCAGCTTTCCTTTTCTGAGCGGGACACATGGACAGAAGGAAGAACCAAATCGCAGCAGTTGAGAGAGGGACATTTTAGGGAAAGGGGGACATAAAGAGGCGGCTCCGTGGGCAGGGGGTGGGGGCTGTGAGGGGGACATCGCCGTCAGAAGCTACGTGTATTCCTTGCCCACAGTAGGATGTGGACAGAAAGCCACTTTCCTGCCTCATCTGCTTCTCGTTAAGTTGTTATGGAGCTGGGCCTGTCTCAGGCACGTGTCAGAGAACAGCACAGTCTCAGGAGGCCGAGGGGTGAACGCGGGGTCGCGCGTGGGAAGTGTGGCACTCACATGACAGATTTTCTTGATCAGAGCCAATGTCATACAACCAAATCCTAATCTCATAAGGTAGTATTCAGAAAACGAAAATACTGCAGCCAGACCCGGCAAGCAAGTTCGGCGAACAAATCCAGGGAAATCGAAGCTTCTGTGTCCCGTAGACCTTCTGTTTCCCCGAGGCCGGCATTCTGGCTTATTCCATGTAACCCGGAGCACACCCGTGTGGGGAGATGCTGGCATCCCCATTTCCTAAAGAAACCCAAGACTCAGAGGCTGATGACCACCAGGGTGACCCCACTGAGGCAGAGGACGGGTCCCAGCAGGGTGGAGGGCTCCCCAGCTCATACCTCTCCACACATCCCCCAGCAGGGCTGCCTCTGGTGAAGGGCCCTCTGCCTCTGACCTCAGAGAAGGCCCGAGATCTGAGATCCAGGTCCTGCGGAAAGTAGGAAGGGCCAGGCAGGGTGGGGGAGGGAAGGGGTCTACGGTCAAGGTCGGTTCATAAAGCAATTTCATCCCGGACTCAATGGCCGCAGTCACCCTGTGAGATAAACGAACGAGGCGTGTTTCACTGTATGTTGTGGGCAAGGGAACAGCCTGGGGGAGGCTAACCCCAAGGTCTTTGGAGAAATGTATCTTTGAATCTTCATTTCTTTGTGAAGCTTAAGCATCTTCATGAAGAAGATGGAGCGGCATGTAAGTCCTAAGATTACAATCCCTTGGGCCCTGGACGCAAGGCTGTGCTCGTGAGTCTGCACACCTCTCCTCCCAGGAAGCAGCCTGCCCTGGGGTCCCTGGTCCTGAGGTGTCAGTTGCACGAGGCCTCACTGACAGGGCTGCCCGGGAGGCTGGGCAGG